>NW_004624815.1:2305500-2330471 GCF_000247695.1 Heterocephalus glaber
TGGGAAGGGGGAAAAATAAGAACCAAGAGAGATTATGTAAAGGTGCAAATTTCCAATGATGAATGTCATTATATTGTATACTGAAAATGTACCAATGATTAAAATGAATAATTAATAATTCAAAATAGGAAGGAAAGGTCCAAATGGGTAGGGGAAGTGGAAGGGGTAGGTGAAAGGAAAGAAGGGAAAGGAAAAATTATGAGAAATGAAAAAAAAAAGGAAAGATAGTCTTTGTAAATAGTGAAGGGTGGAGGGGGTGAAGGGAGGGCTTGGAATGGGGAAAAAAGAAGAACCAAGATACATCATGTAAAGGTACAAGTTCCCAATGATAAATGTAAATGTATTGTATACCTAAAATGTACCAATAAAAGAGTTTAAGGAAACAAAAATCGTGATAGTTCCACCCTAAAAATATACCAAACTATAAAATGTTAAAAATAATCATTATATCAATGATTATTTTATATTTATTTTGTATCAAGAAAATCTGCTAAAAGCAAGAGAATTTCATATTTAAATAATAAAATGATTTTCCTTTATAATTTTTAATAATAAAGCAATTTTAATTATGCAGGTGTATTTTGTCATTGCTTACTAAAAATAAGTTGGCTGAACAAAGGCAAATGCTTTTTTGTTAGTCTTTCAGGCCACACACTTAGATGAGTACTAATCTCTAAATCTCTGCTCTTAACAGTGTTGCTGGTGATAAATACCATCACAACCCTCAGTAAGCAGTGAAAAACAAAGGCCAGCTTCTCACACAGCACATACCTTTATCTGCAGAGCTTTGATTTACTTTAAGAGTGCCAGTTACAGACTCCAAGTATATCTAAACTATTGGTCTAGATCATTCAATTTGTCTTCTTTAATTAATTGACATTGTACTTGATTTGAAATTTAATATGTTGTGTTATGAAAACAAGCTTTATGCCAAGTGACTGTACAACTCATGGTAAAATATTTCTAAAGAGAAGTTTAATGTATCTATACATAATTAAAAGCTTAATCACTTCTCTTTAAACTGTAAGTCTTCAAAGTGAGAAAACATTTCTTCCTTTCCATCATTTACTTAGTTGAGACTCAAAATATCCAAGCTTTTGGATGGTAGATTTCTCCAGGACTTATTTATAGGTATACTTTTGTTCTTGGCTTTCATCATAACTATAAAAATCTACCAAATTATTATCAGCATCACCATAGATCTTTTATACTATCTTTTTAAAGATATTTTCATAAATTAAAATACTAATTTCTTAAATTGAAGTCAATCATCCAGAGTTCCTGGAAATCCTTAATGAAACTTGAAAAATTTTCTTTTACTTTTAAAAGGAACCTCTGAGTTTTCTAAGGTTAGGAACATTGCTTTCCAGAGGTGATTTCTGGTGAGTTTAACAAACCAACTGGCCTTATTGTTTGGTAGGCAATAAAAAAAATTTTTAAAGGACCCTCTGTACAGATATTTCCAATTTTCTTGGTATTTACATATGCATTTTAGTAGTGACAGCTCTGCAATGTAAATCCTGGAGGAAGATATCCAAATGACAACATAAACAAATATCATCAGAACCTAAAGTTTTAGGGAAAAAAAATACCCTCCCTACTAGATAAGACACTCCATGTTAGGGTATTATCATCAGAAAACTCTTAAGAAAATTTGATTATAAATCAAAATCTATGACAACAACCTTCAAGACATAGTCTCAATCTTTTACTTTCCCAGTCATTTTTCTGAATCTAACACTGTTTCACATAGTTTAGCCAGTAGCTGAGATTTACAGATGCGACCATCTTGTTCAAAAAGGCATCTTTGGCTGTTGGAGAGTACATGACATGCATGTGCACCTACAGAAACAGAGAAGCAAGTAATAAATCAGTGGCAGCATATAACAAATGTACTCAGTTTTATTTGAACATACACAGTGACTCAACGACAGCTATTTATACAATCAGATTTTTTTTTTTGTCTAAAATGTTTAGGGGCTTGCCAATCTAGGGGCTTCATTCTTCAATGGACTTAGTTCTATCCAAATCTTGATTCTGTATGTTTTCTCTTCAGTCTCTAGCATTGAGTAAACTTTTTTTTTTTTTTTTGGTACTGGGGATCAAACTCGGGTCCTTCCGGGCGGTGGATAGCATTGAGTAAACTTTTATCAGCCTCTCAAATCTTTGTATGCATAATATTTTTTTCAGGTATACATTTTTTTTTCAAAACATTAAGACATTCAATTTGATGTCTTAAAAGCCTGAATAAATTCTTGGATTAAGTGAGTCAAATCAATTTCAACTTCCAAACATTGGCTAGAATATTGGAACAAACACTTTTGTGCTTGTAAAAAGTGCCCGAGGGTTATTGCTCAGGCCTACTTTGGGTTTTGGTTTGGTTCCACTCTTAGCACCTTAACAAAGATCCACACTTGTTAAGAAAAATAAATCCTCTTCAAATCATCTATTTCTGAAAAATAATCAAGAATCATTTATATTTGGAAAATGGGTGATCGGCTTGCCTGCTGTGAGCCAATTGTACAAAAGGTACCATCCAAAACTTCCTTGAGCATCTGGGTTCAGTGATGAGGATACAGATGAAGTGGGTATGTTTTCTCACCTCCAAGTGCTAAAATCTACTGGAAGCAACAGATATATAAACAAATAATTATAGTAACATGTAAGAAGTTCTATAAAGATATGTGAATAGAGTTATGTGGAAACTTCAAGGAGGAGAGGATTTTTTCTGTGAATGTGTGTTGTTATTCTTCCCTATTACTGGCATTTCTTTCAAAAAGCTTCATGAAAAGAATGCAAAACAAAGAAATTCTGAATGTGCATCTGGAGCTACCACACAGAGACAAGGGCTTCCCTGTACTGAGACTGAATAAGGTGATAATTACATAAGTACCATTACCTGCCTGTGTTGAGCTCTGACTATTTCTAGCACATTGCTAAGGATGGAGGCTTCTTAGTGGCAGTGCCAAGGAAACTGTTGGAAGTTGCCAGTCATTTTAGAGAAATGCCACAGAGCACCACATGCCAGATGGCTACTGATGAAAGTGATGAAGGTTCATGCTTGGAAATGAAGTCCAATTCCATATTTGGTCCTTTTTTCCTGGTCTCTCTTTTGAATGCATAAGAGAGCACAGACTCAGCTTTATTCTACTCTTGCCCTACAAAATCCTCATTATCCTTTCTTCTTTTAATAAGGTCCTAAAGAGATGGAGTCAAGTTAAATCTACTTGTTAATACCAAGCCTCAAAGGCTCCAGAGGCTGTTTCTTGCTGAGCCAGTCCCTTTCTCACTTACTTTTTTAAAATTCCTGGTGCCAGAAACGAATGTCAATAGAACCCACACAGGGTCCACCTACCCAGGACTGAAGTTTCTGTGACGTAGGTTTTTTCTTTCTCTACATCTCATGGAAGGGGAAAAAAGAAATGCCCTGGTAGAATAGTTTCTTGGTATTTCTACATTGCGGAAGAAGTTCACCTTACCCCTCTGAAGTACTTTCCTGCCACCGTAACTCCTGGACCACCACCTTTTCTTTCTCTGGCCTGTGCATAATGCTACAACAGAATGCTCTTTCCTCAATCCTGAAGTCCCAATTGGAGCAGGCTTCACTAGGGCAACGATCCTCTGCCCCATCTCCTAGTCACTTTCTCATCCTAACCTGAGGAAGTAAAATGGCCATGGGAGGAATAAACTGAGGATGGTTTGCCTAGAACTTTGTTTCTTTTACACTAAAGACTATGGTAGTTAGCTTTTTTTTGGAGACTGAGTCTGGCTATGTAGTTCAGGCTGGCCTCAAACTCACTATGTAGCAGAGGACAGCCTTGAAGTCACAGTGATCCTCCTGCCTCAGCCTCCTGTGTGCTGAGATTACAGGCATGTGCCACCATTTCTGGATGGTAGTTAGCTTTTTATTACCTAACAAAATACCTAAGATGAACCCTAAAAGGAGGAAATATTTATTTTGACTCATGGCTTCAGAGGGTTTAGTCCATGGTCACTTGGTCCTGTTGCTTTGGGACTGCACTGTATATCACAGTACAGACTGTATGATGGACAAAGCCTATTCACCTTATGGTAGCCAGAAAGCAAACAGAGTGGGGGTGGGGGGGTGAGATTCCCATATCGCCTTTGAGAGACCACCTCTGGTGCCTAAGTTTCTCCCATTATGCCCCAGTTCTTCAAGGTTTCACCAATCCCACCAGGGCCACACTTGTGACCAATCCTTTCACACAAGGGCCTTTGTGGGACACTTAAACCACAGCACAAGCCACATCACCATTGTTTCTTCTGTCAATGCCAGGCTGCTTATTCTGGGTTCAACATTAGGAGGTCATCTGTTTTGAATTTACACAACCATCCTCCAAACTAAGGTTTTATCACAGGAATAGAAACATTTTGATTCTCTGTTATCAAAGATACCCCCTGCAGATAAGAAAAGGTGAAGTGAGCTCTAAAATATGGTCTCTCTTTCTCTCTCAGAAGATTTTCAGAAGACAGAAAACATGTTCCTTTCTGTTGTTTGACTTTGAAGTATTGGAGGCCTCAGCAGGAAAAGGAAAACAATAGTTCATTTGTCAATCCATCTTAGGAGCTATAAGAAGGACTTGATATGGAGCATAACAAGTTAGAAGAAACCCATGTTTTGATGGCTTTAACTTGATTTTTGACCTTTTGGATAAGAAAAAAGTCATTTAGCATCTGGATGAGTCCTGAGTGTAGAGCTTTCTTGAGTCTCTTTATCCCATCTAATATGTCTTCATAACTATATTGCCAAAATTCCTTCCTAAAGTTTCCCAAGAAGCTTTCCCTCATATCCAGAGTGGTCTCCTTCTCCTCTAATTTTCCACTGTACTTGCTTGCAGAGTATTGAATGAATGGATGAATGAATGTGTCATGATTAAAAAAAGAAGAAGAAGATTACTTGCTTGTTCATTTGTGAAAGACAAATGAATCTTTCTCTGTGGAAGAGAAATGAATCTTTCTCTGCTCCTCTTCAGGGTGACTTTTCCTCTGCTATTTTCAGCCTCGGGGGCAGCAAGAGTCCAGAAGCTCTCTATCAAATAGCCTAATAAAAATTTCAAAGAAGAAATCAACTCAGAACGTGCAGCTTGACTTTCATTGCCCTGGAGTTTGCTTTGTATTACCTTGGATTTGGAGATCAGCATAAAGTCTATAACTCTTAGGGCTCAGAGTCTTTTCATTCAGGCCAGGTAGCTCCACTGCCCAGCCTGAGACTTAATCTCCACCAGCATAGGATGGTAAAATAGAGGGCAACATTCCAGGCAATTCAGAGAAACAGACCTGAGCTTGGCTTTAAAAAGGCCTGAGGAAAGCAATTTTGATGCCTGGATAATCACCCCGTTGCTTACAAAGCTTGCCAGTGGAAACCTGTCCCAGAGGTTCCAAGCTTGGAAAGTACAGTGATTGAAGCTCCATCCAGAAGGAGAGTAGCAAGGCAATTAAGCAGGGAAACAAGGGGGGCCTTTGCCTCCAGCAACTTCTGTTCCATCAATTGAGGGAATTTATTTGCCCTCAAAGGAAAGTTATTTCAGCACCTGGCACCAGAATCCTCAATATATGAGCTGTGCAGTCTCCTTTGATCTGCACTTACTAGTTCCTGGATTATCAAGCAGTAACCAGAGGAAAGAGCATGTTTTCTATCTGCATTTGGCTCAAAAGCAGCTATCAGCTCTTCAGGCTTCAGACCCCACATGGTTAGCCTTCTTTTCGTATAGGTTTACTCACCAGAACTCCCTTCCAAAAGACCAGTTGGACAGAATTTAGCCATTTCTAATGTCAGACTGTGTCTACACCACAGGTTACCTCCAACTCCTCATGTCTTTCATCTCTCAACCCTGCAGTGTGGCCCCAGTGATAGCCTGCCACCCAATGAGGTCCAAGGAATGTTTTTGATGTTGTTACTGTTGTTGTTGCAGAACTTTGGATTCAAGAAGTCCTTGTTTCAAATTTCAGTTGAGTGATTCAAAGAAGTAATTTCATGCAAGACATAATGTTGTAGTGTTGTTATTAGGACCAAATGAAACATTATATGTCACAAACCAGAACAACTACTAGCAAATAGTAGTTTTGCAATAAGTAGTTGTTCTTTTCCTCAATTCTCAGCCCCTTGAGAAGGCTGCTCAAGATCAATGTTTTTAATGATTCACTCCTTAGAATCTACTGTTAAATTTTCAGAAATTGTATGAGCCAGTTGATGTCATGTTTGCAACTTGGATTTGTCCATGTTGAGAGAATTCCATCACATCAACCAACAAGCATTGTATACCAGGTCTTCCATACAACCAGTGTACCACCAAGTCATTCTGAAGCTATGATCCTTGCAATGTCAGTAACACCACCTGGAACCTTTGAGAAGTCCAAATTAGCCAGTCACAGCCAAGACCAGCTGAGTCAGAAACTCTAGGGATAGGAACCCCAAATTTGTGTTTTAACAAACCCTCTTATTGAGAGTGGGCCAGTCACATTTGGTGACAAGCAGAGATATTAGTGTGGATGGAGTAAACAGTAGCAGAAGAAGGATGGTAAGAGATATGGTCAGAGGGAGATAGGTAGAGGTGGGGAGCAGGTTACAGGCAATACTCAGAATACTTTCAAAATTTTGATTTATATTCCAGGTTATAAGGAAAACACATTATCATTTAAATCTCCTATAGTAAATGGACTGCTTTGGTGTGTTGAGAGTAACTAAGAGTGTGATAAGACAAGAGTGCAGTTTGGACTAGGATGATAAAGATACATACACTATGAAGTTGTTGGATCCTAGATATGTTTCGGAGATGAAATCAATAAGATTTGTTACAGCTTTGATGTGGAGAATAGGAGAAAAAGAAAAGCCAAAGATAAATCAAAAGTGCCTAATCCTGAGAAACAGGAAAGACAAGTTTTTACTAAGATCCTGGAAGAATAGACAATGGGAGTATAAGATTGGCAAGTAGATCAATCCATTATGGACATACTGTGCTTGAGAAATCTGTTAGAAATAAAGAAGAAATGTGAGGCGCTAAGACATGAATTTGGAGTTTGGGTGAGAGGTTGGGCAGAATATTAAACTTTGGAAGTCACCAGTTTCCAGTTGATACTTGGTGAATTGAGATAAGATAACTCAGAAAGTGAATGGAGATGGAGAGAAGCAGATCCTGGCCCCAGAAAGCATACACCCTGGAAGATGTAGAAAAATCAAGGAAGGGTACAGGAAAGGAGTTATCACTCAATATTGTATTAGTTCAGTGCATACACTAAAAGCATTCAGAAAGACATAACAGTATATTGTAAGTGTCCGGACAACTTAATTGCGACTTATTTCCTATTGCAACCCCTGTCCTTTATCAACCACCAGCACATAGTGAAGTCTTCTAAGTTTAGGCCTTGGATTCTGAAGGCAACATTGAGTGTGAAGAGTGACACTCTTCACATGACAGCATTGACGTGTGAAAAGTGACCTGCTGAGCCAGTCTGTTCTCCTTTCACCCACTAAGATCCTGCAAGAGCCATCACCCCAGGCTAATCAGTTACCCACCAGCTGGGAAGACCAGTCTGAAACTATGCCTATACTTCTAAATGTTTTTGCTCTATCCAAAAGAACATGTAATTATCTTTAAAATAATTTCTCCATCTTTAACATAAGCTGGAACCGTCAAGCCTCCTTCAGCCCAGAGTGCTTTAACAAGGACAATTTATTCAATTACCTTTTTAAGCCTTTAAAAATGAATGTGACTCATCTGAACAAGTGAGGAAAAAAGGAAAAACATCAACATCCCACTGGAAAAATATTGTAGTTATTGGCACCAAAACAAAAATAACACTATGATAAAGGCGTTGTCCTCCCCAAAGCAAGTACATTCCTCACCTTTTTCAGTAATCTTCCTGCACAGGGAACTTCATGACTCACCAATGTTTGTAACCTACACCATGTGGCCTTGGACAAGTTTATCTCTCTGATAGTTCACTCCTCAGTAAAATAGGGATAATCACACCTACACAATAATATGTGTGTGGGAAGAACCCAACACAATACCTAATAGTCAATTGCTCCTTTTCCATTGCCCTCATAATGAACATGGCCTTAGTATCTTTTGATCCATCTCCCTCTCCAGTCTGTAAAGCAATACAGCATGTACTTGGAATGTTTTCTTGCCCAAATAGGGTGTTTTTACTTGGTTGATTATTTGTAGAAAATATTAAGACATAGCCTCATCAAAATAGCTGTGAACAAAATGAAAAATGGCTCTCAAAAATGATAGTTATGTGCCAAGCAGACATCACCAACCTTCCACTCCCTCCACGACATTTACCTCTAACCTCTTCCTCAAGAGATACATTGAAGATGTTTATTTACCACATTACTTGGGAGTTTTTCTAAACTAAAAATTTAATGCTCACTATTGTAATTTAGTTAGAATGTATGGGTCAAAGATCATCTTGAAATGGCATGCAACCACCCATCTCTGTCGTCGATAAGGAAGCTCAGGGACAACCAAGGCAAGCACTCTTAAAGATGGAGTCAAGCTTGGGAAGCCTTAGGGTGAAAGCCAATGGAATGTCTTGCCCTCCCTCCCCTGCCCAGAGATGGGGGCCTGAGAGAGAGCCAGGTGCACCTCTCTACAAGGATAGTACTTGGTATATGAACCACTACACTTTCCAAAGCAGTCAGTTCCCTCAGGTATTAGATGTCCCCAAGGGACACCCTGAATCTTACTTCATTCTGGCTCTTTCCAGAAGCTTCATTAAAAATGAAAAATATCATAGCCAACAACAACCAGTAGGGCAATCATGGCCATTGTCATCTAGGAGAATGTATCCAAGGGAATTCAGATATTACTAGCACTGAAGAGGACTCAACAGAGTTGTTTCTGGACAATTTTCTCTTTTTTGCTGCTCTCCTGCCTTGGCTTCCTGGAGTCCATCTTGCTTTCTGACAAATTCTTCTCTGTTTCCTCAGAGAGTCCCTTTGCCTCCACCTACCTCTGGAAAGTAAGGGCTCTTCTCCTTTTCTTACACTACACATACTCCCTCTCAGATCCTCTACCCCAGGCATAGAGTGGCACCTAGGTCTGAGACCAACAGGTGACAGAAAAGGTGCTGGAGATTCAGAAGATGGTTCTGACCCAGGAAGAGGAAAACCTGAGTGAGAACTTGGTAGCAAAAGGGCAGCAGAATGAAAAGGGGAACTTTGCCTGAACTACCAGTTATAGAGAAAGTTAAGAATTAATCTTTCTGGTGCTGTAATTTCAGTTATCATTTAATTCTCAAATCTATACCTCAAGCACAATATTTCTCATGAGCTTTACAACATTTATTTTAATGACGAGTTCCACCTAAACAAAACAACCACAGGAGCTCAAGCTCAAAATTTCTAAAATCATGTTATTTATCTTCTACATTCAAACCAACTTCTCACTCTTGATCCTATACTTTTTCTGAAGCCACTACTTATCTTAATTTTCCACTCTAAAAATCTATTCTCACTGGGGATTTAGCTCAGTGGTGCTGCACCTGCTTCAAAAGTGCAAGGTCCTGAGTTCCATCTCCAGTACTACAAAAATAAAAACAAAAATAAAATACATAGATATATAAAATATATAGAGAATATATATATATTCTCAATTTCTTCCACTCATTTCCAAAATCTAATTACAATTCTCATAAATTTTACATTCTAAATATTTTGTGGATCCATCATACTCCTCCAGCCCTAATTCAAAGCAGAAGGATTCCTATAGTTCCCCTGATGTGGCCCCAAGCCATCCCTGGTGATTAAATCCTGTTTACATAGGCCATATGGTAACATCCTGCAAGAATATCCCTAAAGACCCAACATCTTTCTGGCCCTATGTATTTTTTCTTCCAGTAATTAATTTTTGCTCTTATAGTAAAGTGCCAGGCAATTTTCACTTTTCTTGGAATTTTACCTTCTTATCACTCTCCCAGTTTCTCTTGTGATTAATTCATGAGAATTAGAGGATTTATGTCTTTTCTAAGCCAATGGGTTCATGGTTTGTTTGCTATAATAAAGGAGTCCACTGAGAGTTAAAATGAGCCTGTAGCTGCATGACTATGACAAATGCACATACGGAAGTTTCAATGCCAAACATAGCTTTGGGCTCTCCATGCCCTGGGAGGATACCATCACAAAAGAGAAGTGCATATCAAGGAGAGAAAAGCTGGTGTTTCCTAATTTTATGGAGGATCTAGGAATCTAGTTCCTACTTGAGTCATCTAAAGAAATAATCAGGAATAAGATGGAATAAGCAGGTGTTGAGGGAAGGAAAGATACTGCCTAGAAACATCTCCATCCCAATCCACAGAAAGAGATGCAGGGAAGGATGATCAGTTTTGATGAAGTTATAACACCATATCATGGTATTGAATTAGTCTGTAAATATTTAATAGAAATCAACCCTGCAGTAGGCATAGAAAGAGCAGCAAATAAGATAACCATGATTGTTATCTTCAGCAACCTGAGAGACTAGAGACAGATGAAGACAAGAAGAAAGATCTTTCAAGACGATGTCACTAACTGTAATGAGTGTGTTTCTCAGCACAGAAAAATGTTTATACATGGAAATGTGAACAGGCACAGAAACAGATTTAGGGAAGAGTAAAGAAATCTTGCTGGAGTAAATAAAACCAAAGTAAAACCAGAAGATGATGAGTAAGGGATAGTTAGGATGAAAAAAAGGAATATGGATGGAGGAGAGGAGTCATAGGAGAAGGGTACAGAGTTCAGAGATGATATGGCTCATGCAGTCCTCTAAAAGAAGTTCATCCAGACTTGTGTAGTATTCAGACACAATGTGATGAATTGAAAGGCTAGAAAAACAAACAAGATTTAGGCGTTTAAGGCACTTATTAACCATATAAAGATATTTAGATTTTGTCATGTCTCGTGTTTAAGGAATATGACTTTGAAAAGGGGAAAATGATAATAGGAGAAGATTGGAGGGAGGGTTATTCATCCGGAAGCTTATTGTAATCATTTAGATAAGAAATTATGGTTTTATACTAGGGGACTAATGACAGGGAGGTAAACAAGTAGTTGTGTGCAAAAAAATAGTAATGAAAATCAGTAAGAATTAATTACATACAAAAGTTAAGTAGAAAGAGAAATTGAGAAATTAAGCTCCAAGTTTCTGGCATTAGCAATTTGTTGAATGAGAATAGCATTTGTTGTGTTATGAAATCAGAGAGAAGCAGATTTTGGTAACAGGAAGAGACAAGAAAAATGAATTGAGTTCCTGATGTGCTGAATTATAAATTTTCACAATATATCCAAGGGAAATATGTATTAGGCAGTTCAGCATGGAATTTAGGAAAGAGATTTGGATAGAAGGTGCAGATTAGATGAAAGAGAATATAACAGTGACCTTGGAAGCAGATGATATGGAGAAGATAGGAGGAAAAAGAGCTGAGACTTAGCACAAGAACTGTACCTTGCAGAGGACTCTGAGAAGATGGCTACAAGGGGAAGGAGGCCTTGCTGTGATCTGGAAAGCAAGATGTTTTCAGAAGGAGAAGTTTATAGTAGTGCCCTGCAGTTATCAAAAGTGGAATCTGTATGTGTGGGTATGTAAATATGTTCAAAATACAGTACATGAAAAGAACAGGTTGAACAACAATACATGTGGTAAGATCTTGATATTTTTCTTGACATTGAGTCTAAATGGAATATTTCTGGAAAGATACACAAGAGATTGTCAAGAAGAGGTCATGAAGAAAGAAAGACTGGAGAATTCTAGAGAGAAGGGGACTATAAAGTACCTCTTAATATCCCTCCAGCATGGTTGCATTATTTTAACCTGGGTGTGTATTATATTTGTATACTTTTAAATTAAGTACAAAGATATGGAGTCATCAACAGTGTCAATGATGCAAGAATAAAGTAAAATCCAAATGAAAAATATTCATTACCTTTGCAACAAGGAGGTCATTCATCTCAGTGGAGTAATGGGGCTGAATTTGTATAGGGTTGCAATGAAATAGAAGAATAGAAGAAAATCCATGTAGATAATTCATTCTAGAAAAGAAAGCAAAACATGGGGCAGTTACAGGGGAAGAAGCATGGAGTTGAGGAAGAGAATATTTTACTATAGAGAGAATGCAGCACATCAACTTCTTGGAATTTATCCCACTATAAAGAGAACCTGAGTAGAAAGAAAAAGGACAAAGATTCAGGACGGGGACTCAAGGTAGACATCATGGAGGGATACAAAGGAATGAGGTTTGGGCAGAGCAGGAATTCACCTTGGACAGGAGGAGAAATACTTTTTCACTGCAAAAGAATGTGAAAAGAAAGAGTAGAGCTAATAAAAGGAGTCTATACAGTTGGCAGGGGTTGTAACTCAGGGTTCCAAAATTTCATCAGATGCAGTGAAAATCCAAGCAAATTTTATCTTGCAGGCCTGGAACACAGCAGAGTATAGATATTAATGCCTATAATCAAAAACAATCTCCCTTTAATATTGTCCTTTTTCAAGCAAGCACATGTGACAGTAAAAGATCTTACTACAATTAGTGCTTTTGAAGGAGATAACATTTATATCTGGATAAGTTATATGAATTTTAAATTGTCTCTTCATTCTTTATTACACCTAAGAAGCCATGCATTATGTAAACTTAATTAATCTCACTGATAAGCTACAAGCTTCTTAAAGCTACGGTTTATGTCTTGTTTGTCTTTATGTATTTTATCCCAGGGTTCAGTAAAGAGTCACAGCTTGATAAATGTATAATAAATTAATTAATGTAATTCCTAAAAAAGTCTATGATTTATTCTGACATATATTGCCACCAAAAGTTTAAATGTGCGTATGTGTATGTGTGTAAATTGCAATACAGATTTTCTTCTTTAAAACCTAAAAAGAAGCAATTGCAAATAGGGAAAGAAGAGTTTACAAGAGCTCTTAAAAGTAAATACTCACCTGGGAGTATTTATTCCATACTGCTCACCCTAATGTTAGCCAGACACCAAAATAGTAGCACACATTAATGCATTTTCACACCTCTAAAACAGTCTGCACTCTTCATGTCAGCCTGCTGTGTACAATTAAAGAAGAAAAACCTCAGGGAGCAACCAGTTGTTAAAAAAAGATTCCTGGAATAGCTGAGAATTTTTACCAATACATTCACTCATCAGAGCTGCCCGGCACAAATCCAGTCTCACCTTAAGTTTATTTTTTTATTTTTTTAATCCGTTTATTTTACTGGTACATTTTAAGTATACAATATGGCGACATTCATTATTGGGAATTTGTACCTTTACATAATAAATCTTGGTTCTTCTTTTTTTTCCCAGTTCCCCTGCCCTCCCTTCAACCCATCCACCCCTACCTATTTACAAAGACTTGGTTTCCATTTTTTCCTTTTCAAATATTTATTTCTTTCCCTTCTTTCCTTTCCCCTACCCCTTCCACTTCCCCTTCCCCTTCCTCTTTGGACCTTTTCTTCCTATTTCACATTATCTATTATACATTTTGATCCTTATTAACACTTTCAGTTTGTCACACCAGAGAAACTATTTGATATTTACACATGTGTCTTATTTATTTCACTTAAGAGGATGGTCACCTTAAGCTTAAAAATGATGCATCCTGGATACTGCATTTTTTCAGAGGGCCACATTGCTCTGAGGGATTAAAGAGATGGGGGGCTTTGTATATCTAAATAACTGGATCCACAATTTTTTTCTTCTTCTTGGCTACAATTACAATTCATTACCATCAAAGGGCTATTTACCAATCTGTATAAAGAGAGTTAGATTTTGAGCTAATAGATTGGAAATATGTCCATATTACATGACTTTTTCCCCCACTAGGAGACTAGAAAAGGGGCCAGAAATTTTAAGCACATCACATCCAATTACCTTCATCCCTAGATAGACTCAGCTTTGATCGAGTTAAGGCAGACTGACCAGAAAGGCACTATCAATCTGCCTTTCCAATTCTACTCAATAGAAAGACTTCTCAAAAGAGTTACATTTATTTTGAAAAGTAAAGTGATAGGCTGGTCTTCTACATTGAGCACTCCCAGAATAAATTATAGAAGTTTCCTGACAACAGCCACACACTACAATTGGGCTGTTTTACTGAGGCACCCCTTCTAAAAGCCCTTTTATTTCTTTCCATCCTCATTCTCACCATAGAAACTGGTACTCTGACAAGCTAACCTCTAACAATTTTCTTTCTTTTGCCAGGTAAAAGAGATCTCAGAAGCATAAGAAAAACAAGTAGGAAAATTGTGATATGATTATGGAAAATTAGAAGGTAACAAGAACGACTTGAAAGTCTCCATGTGGGGTGTGACGTCTTTCTTTGGGGGAGTTTAAGGCAATAATTACACAAAGTCAGCTAAAATTCCAAGCCAATTTGTGGCATAAGCATTCATCACTTCATAAAAGTGAAGAAACAACCAACTGTCATTTTGTTACAAACTTTAAGCCTTAACTTCTTCATTTGCACAATGAGAATTGTGCAACCATCGTGGGGGAGTCATGAAGATTAAAGAAGAGCACTTAGTAATGTGTGCAGAGCATAGTCCCTGGTATGGCAATCTATTCTGACCATACTTATGATTTGTCAGAGTAAGACTATTAGCTTTAAACTGCAAGATAAACTGTCAAAGTTTCTTTACCCAAAGATACAACATATCTTACCATGTCAATTTCTATTTTGGGAAAAATAAAAGATATAGGAGTTATCCCATAGCTCTTTGTTTGTTTTTTTTTTATACATGGTAAATGACTGAATTATCCTCAAATAGGCTTGCAGCGCACCTGTAAAATGCAAGGGAACATACATAATCCACCACCTTTACAGACATAGCCCTCAGACCACAGGGAGGAGACTTACAACCTAGGGAAGGCCACCCAGTGTAGCAGAGGCCACCTTGTTGATTCCTCACCCATCTCCCCACTACAACCAACTCAGTGGCTTCCAAGCACTTGCACCTGCAGCACATCAGAAGAGGGCTTTCCTGGCCCATCGGGCTGAAAGGTAGATCAAGCACAAGAGCCTGAGTGAATATCCCCTGGAGCAGCACTCAGCCAGTCACTGGTAGAAGCTGGGAATCACTAGCTCCTCTTCTGGGATAGTAGGGGGCATTTATACACTGCCCTGCAGCACTGCAGCCCAGCTGCCCACAGCAGTCACCTGGTCCATAATGCCCCCATCAGCTACCTTCTCTCCTTTCTCTCACGTCTCCACTTTGCTGCCAGCATTTCCTGGGACCACCTCCAAAGGGGAACTTCCTTCTGGAGACATTCACACTCCCAAGAGTTCCTTCCTTTTGTTTCCATGAGTAATTCTCCCAGGTCTTCATCCAGCAAAGATCCCATCCCTCCCCTAATCACATCCTATCATGGGTATTATAACAAAATACTGTTTCCATCTGTAATTTCCTATTTAGCAACATCAGGTACAGATTCCAAAATAATTTCCATCCCATGAGAGATGGAACCAACCAGCATTTCTCGAAGCCTCACCTTCTTGTATTAAGCATCAAATGAATTAATTCATCACTAAAAAGTAGGTGTCATTATTTTTCCCACTTAATAGTTGTGGGAATCCAAATTAAGTCATGTACCAAAGTCAGACAGATAGTTAAGCAGAGCTGGGACGGAACCCATATCAGTTTGGCCAAAATGCTCATGGAATTTCATTCTTTTTATGCTCCTCATAAAACCTCCAGAGTAGTAGTTCTGAGATTTGTATAGTTATAGCACATGCACAGTTGGACTTACTGGACTAGTTTATCACTTTTTCCTCCTTTTTTCCAATGAGCAACTAACAGCCTAGTCTACTCCACCCTAGTGCTCTCTCATTCTCAACACATAGTGTAATAGCATGAGTGGTGTGGCAGAGGCGGGTACTTGTCCCCTCACATCATTCTCCATATCCTCCCTTTAGTAATTGAGCCACCTTCATTTTAGCTGAGCACTCAGCCACCAGCTAGAAACTTCTTCCCGCATTCTCTCTTGCCTCTGTATGTGGCCTAAAGGATGCAAGTGAAAGTGCTGCATGTAATTCCAGGACCTGCTGGTTATGTTTCACCTCCACCTCTTCTTTCTTCCTTCCTTGAGGAGAATCTTCAGATACCAGGGTCATGGAGCATTGGCATTGACTGAAGTTGCAAACACACCACCATTAAGGGACAGAAGACCAAGCCAGAAAGACCCAAAATCCCTGAACACCCCACACAGAGCCACCAGCCCGTGTTGATTTATGAGAGAGAAGTAAACTTTCATCTATAGTGTGAGTCACTGTAACTTATTTTACTTTGAAGCAGCAAAATCCAAATCCTAACTAATATATAGGGAGAGAAGAGAGCTTAGGAACTAAGAGGCAAGTTGGGAAAACAGTGTAGGACAGTGAGAAGGGAGGGGACAACAGATAAGAGAGCAAGGCCCAGAAGGGTAGGAGTTATGTTTTAAGTGTTTGCTTATTTTAAACTGTTTAGAAACTCAAGGAAGAGGAGGACATCAAAGCCAGAGAAGAAGGGAAAAGCAAAACCATTCTCTTTTATCTTGCCTCTTAGGAGGCTGGGGGTGGCAGGAAAACAGAGGGGAAAGGAATCCCCAGCTGTTATCAGAGACCATTAAAAAGTTCAAGCTCGACCTTCTTCGGTGGATACAAAGATGTCAGTGACACAGAAGCAGAGGGCCTCTTGAAATTAACTGGGTGTCCATGGAGGCCTTTGTATGTATAAGAACTTCAATCAACCCTAGAACAGAGCAAATCTGCAGAGGAGAGGACCACCCCTCCTCCATCACTTGAGTTTCCACACTTACACTTCCCATGCAAGTATATAACCATGCAATGCAAATGTGTGCCAATTTCCAGTTATTTTCTGAGAAGACACACACTTTGTAGCATTCATTTCCAGAGTCCACTAAACAGGATTTTGCCCATTATTTACATAAAAGCAAATACAGCTACTCTGAATTAAGAAAGCCTTGAAAGATCATATGCTAATTACTGTTCCACACATTCCCTTACTACAGCCAGCACTTCTGTGAGTAAACATCACTGCATGCCTTTCAGGATTTGGCACACCCCCAGCCCCACGTGAGTCCCACACACAGCGTTGTTTGATCTGGCTGTCAGACCTCCACAGCTAAGCCACATGGTGCCAGGACAATGATGGTTGATGTGGCACTTTACAAGAAGCACACCGACCAATTGGGAAGCAAATTGCCCATGGTCAGTGAGGACAAAAAGGAAAAACAGCAGACAATTTGAATCAGGATATACCAAAAGTGGAAAGCCAGCAACTTAAGAAGGATGTGAACTCGTGTGTGTGATCGAAATTTTCTTTTGCCTTTGTTGTCCTAATTCACATTTGTCCTTAACACCCAGCAGTTTGAGAATGCAATCTGGTCTGCATCCCTCAAAGGTATAGGTTTGACTTCAGACAAGGTGACTCCCATATGATCAGAACTCCTTGACTCCTCGCGGTGGTCCTAAAGCTGATTTGGTTTTATTTTGTATACACCAGTGTATGGACTTGAGTGATCAACTTAAGACTCCAAGTAAACAAACTGCTAGTAGCTCAGAAATATCAGCTACCTCTCTTGGCCCCGCTTTATTCTGATTGTGATTTCAGAAATCTTGGGACTCAATAAGGCTGTGATTAAATCAACTGGAGAGCCCTGAGAGTGTTAATCATGGTGCCTTCTGGTCATATGTAATTCAAAATTATGACAATTTTAAAGCATGATATAAATATAAGTAAATCCAACTAAATTCTCATTTTTTTCTTGATGATGACTTGGGTGATTTTTCAAAGTTTTAATTCAAAAGTTTTACAAATGTTTAATTCCAATAGCTTTCTCAAGATGTTCTCCTTTTCTTGGGTATCCTTTTCTGCAGATGTCACCAGCCAGCTGAGCTTGTGGGGAAGCTCAGTACTGGAGCCAGGCTCAGAACCTGAGTGACTTATGAGTAGTTTACTCCAAGAGCCTTGTAACATTGCAGCTGCCAAGTTTCCCATAGTAAAGAACAATGTCTACTCCCCTGTGTCTTTCTTTTGGAATATTCCTGAGAATAATGGGGTTTTTGAACTCAAATAAGATTGAGTTCCTCTTTAGAACCAAAAGTAGCCCTTTCCTTCTTCTTCTTCTTCTTCTTATTTTTGGTACCGGAGATGGAACTCAGAACCTTGCGCTTGAGAGGCAGGCATCGGAACCACTGAGCTAAATCCCCAGCCCAACCCTTTCCTTCTTTTTATCTTTCCTTTCTGCTGAACTTAAATATGAAGATCAAAGGAAACCTCAAAAGATTAATTTATTCTATACAGTTTATTGAACATCTATAGGGTATAGAACCGGGTCCCTCCCAAAATGCACGTCTTCCTGAAATCTCAGAATATGACCTTATTTAGAAGTAGAGTCTTTGCAGAGGTGATTAGTTAAGATGAGGTCATACTAGAGTAGGACAGATCCTAAAGCCACTGACAGATGTTGTTATAAGAAAGAAGATGACATGCAAAATTACATATGAGGAAGCCCACCATATGCCAATGGTGGCTGAGACTGGAGTGGTGCAGCTAGGACCCAAAGAACTACCCCCAAGATTCACCAGTAACCAGTAAGAAGAGAAAAGAGATGTGGAACACCCTGCACATTCACGCCTCCAGAAGGAACCAAGCCTGCCAGCATCTTGATTTTTGGACACCCAGATTTCTCAACTGTGAGAGAGTAAATTTCTGTTCTTTTAAGCCACCTAGTTCACAGTAACATGGTAATTTGCTGTGGTAACTACAGGAAACTAATACAGCTCCTAATATATTTTTTTGTACCTTGCACTTGTGAGGCAGGCAGCAGCACCACTGAGCTAAATCCCCAGCCCCCAGCTCCTAACATTTTCTAATCAGAGTACCAAGCACCACAAGTATAGTGCTTAGCTAGAGAAGTAAGGTATTTGTCTTAATGCAGCTAAGCAAATAATTACATTAACCAAATAAATAAATACAGTCACTTCAGAATGCAATTAATTCGATGAAGAAGAAACCAACTTAGAGTTCTGAGATCAAGGGTGACCAGTGTAGAAGGTAGGATAATGTCACCTCTTGAGGTGGGACACTTTGGGAACACTAGCACAAAGAGTGTTGCTACTGCCCACTATCTCTTTCCAGCCCAACAGCATCGCTCCTGAGAGTCCCTTCCTCATCCATATCACAGAAGTCCGGCTTTTCCATGCCTCCATCCTCTCTCCTAGCCTCTGCAGCTCTGCTCCTCACTATACTATTTTGATCCACAGAGTGTTATCCCCCACACTCCCCAGCTTCAACATGCAGAAAACTGGCAAGAATGCTTTTATTCCCCCACCCAGCATGGACATAATGAATGGCAGTATATTTCCTCACCATACTACAGAAAGCAGATCCAATTTGACTTAATTACAGTCAGAGCTCTGTAAACAGCTGCTCCTTGCTGCCCAGCCCTGTGGTTTTGTGAAGAGAACACCACAAATGACAGGAAGCTGGTGTGTGGGGGGGGAAGTGATATTTGGGGCTGGCTGTGGCATGCTGAATATAGATCCTTTCATTCATTGATGAAGACATTTATGAACTTCAGGGAGGATATTCTAGAAAGATGCACACCTCATGTTGCAAGATGTGTCTTTAAGCACAGGACTGACAAACCACAGCCAGTATTGTGCTTGAGCACTGTGCTTCTCTTGAAGTATCTGAAGTTGGTCAATGTTTAACTATGTCACGTACTGGATTTTTTTGTCACAAAAAAAATCATTATGAAAAATTTAATTGAACTTAACAATAAAAGGATATACAAAAAAGAATTTAATTGAATACAGTCATGTGTGGGTTAAGACTATTTTAATGATAAGCATAAGCATTTTTTAGAAAGATCATTAATCAATGTATCTCAAATCCATCTGTGTGTCACAATCATTTGGGGACCAGTTAAAATACAAATGCTCAGAGCCCAGGAAAAGAGCAATTAAATTACAATTCCAATGGGCCTGGTAGGTGTCAAGGGTCTGGGAAAGAGGAAAGAAATGAACAGCCCTGAAGAGAGAGAAGAGAAAAATCGAAAAAAGTAGGGCTGAAGAAAACAATAAAATCTACGTTCTTTATTTTAAAAATATTATATTGTGTATGGGTTTACAACATGATGTTGCAGAATACATATAGATAATAAAATCATTATTATAGTGAAGCAAATTACTATACATCTCACATAGTTACTTTGCTTTGAAAAGATCTGATAAAATCTCCTTATTTAACAGAAATCTCTTACACAAGACTTTTTTTTTTTTTTGGTACCAGGGATTGAACTCGGGTCTTTGCACTTGCAAAGCAGGCAACACAAGACTTTTTTATCTATAGTCCCCATATTGTACATTAAATCTCTAGACTTAGTCTTTCTATTCATCTGCTACTTTGTATCCTTTCACCTATAACTCCCATTTCTTCTCTTTCCTCATAACCACTGTTTTGTTCTCTATTTCTCTAATTTGACCTTTAGGGGAGAGGGTAGTTCTATATAGGAGTGATATCATACAATGTATTTCTCCCTGCATCTGTCTTATTTCACTTAGCACAATGTTCTCTAGGTCTACCGAGGTGCTGCAAATGGCAGGATCTCTTTCTTTTTAAGGGTGAATAGTGTTCTGTTTTGTATCTACATTTTCCTTATCTGTTACCAGATATTTAAATTGTTTCCATATCAGAGACCCCTGTAGTGGATCCCAATCTTTTTCTCAGTGCTACAATGCATGGTGAGAAGAAAGACTTTCAGAGAGAATTAAAAAGACAGAGATGGGAAACTGGGATGAGCAGTGCCTGAGCAAGCAAAAGCCCTGAACAGCCAGAACAGTCGATATTTACTGGTGACACAATCATTGTTAAGTTGGGGTAAAGGGGCTATATGAAGGAGCTACATGTGGTTGCTAGGGATACATTGCTGTTGCAGGCCAGGCTTGCAAAAGAAGAGACAAAACATTCTTGTGTTAGTCTGGGAATGGAATTTGCATAAGAGTCACTCTGACTTTGGCATGTAGGCTTCAGACAGACTCACTTCTATAAACAAGCCACTTGCAGGATTAACTCTTTACAGCCTGCACTGCTTACGGCCTGCTTTGGGCATAACCACATTTCCATACCTTGACTATTCTGCATAATACCACAATGAACATGCGAGTACAAGTATTTTTCTCTCCTTTTAGCTATACACCCAGAAGAGTTATTGCTGGGATATGTGGTAGTTTTAATTTCATTAGGAACCTTTGTACTGTTTTCTATAGTGGCTTTACCAATCTACGTTCATATCAACAATGTCTTTGGTCTTTTTGTCTTGTATTTTTGATAATACTCATCCTAACAAGTGCAAGGTGAATTCTCAAAGTGGTTTTAATTTGCTATCTTAGTTCCTTTCCCATCACTAGGACAAGATACCCAATACTCACAACTTGAAGGAAGGCAGATTTGTTTTTGGTTTCAGTACATCATCAGCTGGGTCAAAGGCAGAAAAGGCATTGTGGAAGGGCAAGGTAGAGGAAAGCTAGTCAACCCATGGCAGCCAGGAAGCAGAGAAAGAGAGAAACAACAAGCTGGTGACAAGAATACACCCTTTCAGGTCATACCTTCAACAACTCACCTCCAACCAGGCCCCACCTCTTAGTAGCACATTTAGCTACTGAATTCATCAATAAATGGCTCCACTGATGAGTATAAGGCCCCTACTCTCCAATCATGCTCTCTACAAATGAGACTTTGGGGGGAAAGTTTAGATATAAGCCGTAACATTTCCATTTTCCTCTTGATTACTGATGTTGAATGTTTTTTCATACATATATGGGCCATTTTTATGTTGTTTTGGGAGAACTACCTCTTGAGTCTTTTTCCCAATTTTCAATCCATCTATTTGGTTTTCTTCTATTGAATTGTAACAGTTCTTTACAAGTTTTGCATATAAACTCCTTATCATTTATGAAGACAATGAATATTTTTTTCAAATATGTGTGTTACCTTTGCATTTTGTTGATTGTTTCCTTTGATGAGGCAGAAACTTATTCATTTTATGTATTCCCATGTATTTATTTCTCCTTTTTGTAGCCTGACTTCTTGGTATGGTATCCAAAAAATTATTGTACAGGCAGAGATCATAAAATTTTTCGCCTATGTTTTCTTCTAAGAGTTTCAGGTTTTCACATCTTATATTTGTGTCTGTTATCCATTTACAGTAGATTTTTGTGTATGGTATAGATAAGGGTCCAGTTTCATTATATTTCAAAGGTAAATTCAATTGTCTCAACATCATTCATTGAAGAGACTGTCCTTCCTCTATTGTGTCCTCTTGGATGCTAGTCAATCATATATATTTGGATTTATTTCTGGGCTGCATATTTTCTTTCATTGGTTTTCTTTTCTGCTTTTATAACAGTACCATATTATTTTGATAACTCTTGTTTCATAATAAATGTTTAAATCAGGAAATGTGCCTATGACTTTGTTTTATATTCTCAGTAATGCTTTGGCTATTCAAGTTTCTTTGAGGTTCTGCATGAATTTTAAGATTAGTTTTTCTGCCAGGCATGGTGGTGCACAATTGTAATCTCAGCACTTTGGAGGCTAAGGTAGGAGGATCACTGTGATGAATAGTGAGCCTAAATGACATAGTGAGACCCTGTCTCAAAAAAATTTTTAAAAAGGAACATTCCAGGCCACTGTATCATCACCCCCATTGCTGAGGAGCAGAGCCACCCCCAGCACAGAGGAGATGAACCTTCCAGGCTTCCATACCACCATGCAGAGCACTGAGGAGAGGAGCCACCTGCAGCGCAGAGGAGGTGAAGCACTGGGGTGCCAGTACACACACCATTAACCCCCAACCCATGTTGAAATAAGAAGACACATAAACAAGTCTCAAAACCAGACTTCCAGATCACCTAAAGCAATCCTAAAGGGAAATGAGATGTAGCAATCATATTCAACCACCTGGATTCCCTGAACTGGCAACAAAAGAGGATCTGGAAAAAATGAAATGAGAAATAATTTCTCACATAAAAGCAGAGATTGTGCCCATAGTGCAAGACATGATGAATAAATCTAGAGAGGACACAGATAAAAAAATAGAGGAGCTGAGGAACATGATGGAATCCCAACATAGGAAACAAATGGAATCCATAAAACAGATGCAAACAGATTTCCAGGAGATTAAAAACTCCACTGAAAGTTTACACAGCAGAATGAACCAATGTGAGCATAGAATTTCAGATATAAAAGACAAGATTGCAATCAGTGACCAGGAAAAGAAAAATTTCCTTAAAATACTAAAGGACAATGAGAAATCAATCCAGCAGCTGCTAGATGACGCAAAGAAGAATAACATAAGACTGATGGGAATCAATGAAGAAACAAGAGACAGTGAAGATATCATAAAAATCTGTTCACAGAAGTGATGGCAGAAAACTTCCCAAGCAGGGGAAAAGAACTTGACACACAGATAAGTGAGTAATATAGGACTCCAACTAGCCTTGATTAAAAAAAAAACTACACATAGCCATATAATAGTTAAGATTCCAGAAACCCAACAGAGGAACAAAATTCTACAAGCAGTTAGAGAAAAGAAACAAATCACATATAAAGGAAAGCCCATCAGAATCACAGAAGACTTCTCAATGCAAACCCTTAAGACAAGAAGAGCTTGGAGTGATGTATTTCACGTCCTAGAGAAAAACAGCCTCCATTCCAGATTGATGTATGCTGCAAAAGTATCTTTCAAAATTGATGGACAAGCCCGCTGCAGACAGGCAGGTCTGCAGACACCCTACCAAGGTCGTGAGTCACGTGGAAGATGCCAAATCAGCCCCACACCCTGGCAGCAATCCACTGGACAGCCCCACCACCACCACCACCACCCCCACTCCTCTGGCCTCTTCTCTGTACAGCCACCTGGTTCCACACTACAAAGTTGCAGAGGACACTGGACTACCAGACCACTGTACTGGGTAAGTTGGAGTCATCTTCACATCCCATCAGGACCGGGTCTATCTTCAGGGGAAGGGCAGCTGGAGCCTGCAATACAACTCTGCAGAGTTCAACCCTACAGGAGGACAGGGAGCTCAACTTGGGACTTGCAGCCAGAAGTCTGCTTGAATCTCATGGGTCTGAGACTAGCTTGCTGAGACTCATTGACTTATATTTCCACACTGCTATCCACGTTGTCTATTGTGACAGCAGAGACATACCCTGAAAGAGGCCCTACATCTTCACTGTTTTATTTTTATTCCCAAAATTAGTATTAATACTTTGGGGTTTTTTCTCTTTTATTTTCTTTTGCTCCTCTTATCTTTAATTTTTTTCCTACTCTTTGCAAATATTTGTTTTTCTCTCCTTTTTTTCTTTTCTTTTCTTCTTTCTTTTCTCTTTCCTTTCTCTCTCTCTTACACTCACACTCTTGCTCTCCCACATTGTTCATCTTCCCTTTTTGTCTCTGTTTTGGTCCTCATTTGGAGTTCTTTTTATTTTACTATTATTCTGTTCTTCCCTCTCACCTGTGTCCTCTGGCCACACTGCTAACCTTCCCCTATCCTTCTTTCCATCTGACCCTCCCTCCCCAACCCCTTCTAACTCCCCACACCAAAGGGTAAAGTTGTTATATTGAAGAGTTTATTCACTATATGTTGGGTTGGTCCTTGATCTTGATTTAATTCACACAGCTAAAGGTGATAGATTAATAACTACCACAAAATGTCATTTTCAAAGATGTACTTGATGCAGTGGTGTTGCTGATTGTATCACTTGGGCTAAGGTGTTGTTATTGATCTAGTTAATTAACTTTCCTAGTATAAGGAAACTGAGATAGCTTTAGAGTCATTAGAGGCTCAAAACTTAAAGACCAGCTATATGTGGAAGACACCTCTGAGAAGCAATCATTCCATAAGTGTTCTAATTACAAGCAACAAAGATACCTACAATAAGCAATTTCAAACTATCAA
>NW_004624815.1:2355365-2367062 GCF_000247695.1 Heterocephalus glaber
AAAAAAAAAAAAAAAGAATCTAATCTGTAGTTTCCTTTTCTCACAGTTTCTTAGTCTGACTTAGGTATCCAAGCTGTTATCTAGTCTTGTAAAATGCATTGGAAATACTCCTTCTAGCTCTATTTTTTGGGATGAATTTCAGAAATATTGATAATTCTTACTCTTTGAATGCTTGATAGAATTTGGCTATGATGCCATCTGCTTTTCTTTCTTGAGACAGTTTTAATGTCTTCTTCAATCTCCTTATTTGTTATTGTTCTGTCAAACTTCTATTTCTTCCTGATTCAATCTTAGTAGGTTGTATTTTCTGAGAATTTATCCGTTTCCTCTAGGTTATACAATTTATTAGCATATAATTATTCATAATATTCCTTTATGATCCTAATTTTTAGTTCTGAGGCATCTGTTTTAATGTCTTTAATTTTATTTCTAATCTTATTAAATGAATCTCCTCTTTTTTCTTAGTGTAACTAGAGATAATTGCTGCTGTCATTTTTTTTTTCAAAAGATCAACTCTTGGTTTTATCAGTTCTTTCTAGGGTTTTTCTGTTCTCTATATTCTGATCTTTATTTTTTTCCTTCTGCTAATTTTGGATTTAGTTTGTTCTTCATTTTCCAGTTCCTCCAGGTTAGATGTTAGACTATTTATTTGGAATCTTTCTTTTTTAATGTAGACATTTATTATTATAAAATTCCCTTTTAAAATTGTTTTGCTACATCTCATAGATTTTGAGGTATTGTATTTCCACTTTGTTTATAAGATTTTTAAATTTTTTTTAAATTTTGTTTTGATCCATTGGATTTTTAGGAGCATGTAGTTTAATTTCCACATATGTGTAAGTTTTCCAAGATTCATCATGTTTTTAATTTCTACTTTCATACCATTGTGGTTGGAAACAATTCTAGATATGACATCAGCCTTTTTTTAATTTGCTAAGATTGTTTCATGCTGTAATAGATGCTCTGTCCTGGAGAAGGTCCCATGAGTGCAGGAGAATGTACATTCTATTGCTGTTGGATGAAAAGTTTACATATGTCTGTTAGGTCCCTTTGGTCTACAGGGCAGTTCAAGACCCAGTATTTTCTAATCAATTTTCTGTCTACTTGACCTGGCCAGTGTTGAAGTGGAGGTATTGATGACCTCTACTATTATTCTAGTTGTACCTATTTCTTTCTTCATACTCATTAATATTTACTTTATATATTTACATACATTGATATTGGGCACATACAGATGTACAATTATGTCTTCTTGACTCCTTTGTTGTTAAATAATGACTCTCTTGGTCTCTTCTAACAGCTTTTGACTTGAAATCTGTTTTACTAGACAAAAGTATACCAACCCCTGCTCCTTTTTGGTTACAATTTGCATGGAATATCTTCTTCTACCCATCAACTTTCAGCTCATATGTGTCTTTAAAGCTAAAATGAATCTCTTGTAGGCAGCATACAGTTGGATCTTGTTTTTTAATCCATTTATCCACTCTGTCTTTGTATTGGAAAGTTTAATTCATTTAGATTCAATGTTATTATTGATAGGTAAGGAAGGACCTACTCCTGCTCTTTTGTTATTGTCATCTGTTATTTGTTTAGTAGACACATTGTTTCCTTTTTTCTTCTCTTTTTGTCATCTTTGTGATTTGATAAATTTGTTTAGTGTTAAGGCTTGGCACCTCAATCTTTCTTCTTGTTTGTGTATCTTCTGTAGTTTTATGCTTTATGGCTGTCCTAACACTTGCATAAAATTTTTATAGTTTTAATAGTCTCTTTTGAGCTAATAACTACTTAATTTTATTGACATATAAATATTCTAAACTTTTACCTTCCTTCCCATTTATGCTTTTTGTCACACTTTACATCTTGCTATAGTGTATTACAACTTATTGTGCTACAGTTGCTTTTGATCATTTTTGTTTTTAATTTTCATACTAGAAATTTGAAACATTTACACATCATGAGTACAGTATAAATGTTGTGAATTTAACTAAAAATTTATCTCTACTCATGAGATAAATATGTTTTCATAATAGTAATTATTATCCTTTTATATCTGGTTAAAGAACTACCTTAATCATTCTCGTGAGGTAGACCTAATGGTGGTGAATTCTCTCATTTTTGCTTATTTAAACAAGACTATTTTTCATTCATTTTTGAAAGACAGATTTTCTGCTATAGCAATCTCAGCTGACAGCTTTTTATTTTGTTTTGTTTTTATTCAGCAATTATTTCATTACATAATCTTTGTGTGACTTCCTTCATTTTTTCTCCCTTGAAACTTCTAAAGTACAAAACTGTTTTCTTAGTGATGTCTCTTTAGTCATGTAATCTTTCTTCACTCTTTTTCATTCTTTTTTCTCCTGAGTTATTTTAAAATAATTTTTTTCAAATTCAGGGATTGTTCTGCTTGATGTTGTCTACCACTGAAGCTCTCTCTCTCTCTCTCTCTATATATATATATATATATATTTTTTTTTTTTTTAAATTTCTGAGGCTTGAACCCAGAGCCTGTGCCTTCTAGGCAAGAACTTTACCACTGAACTACATCCCCAGGCTCTCATTTGTAATTTTTATTTCATTCATTGAATTTTAGTTCTTTTTATACCTATCTCTGTTGACTTCTCATTCAGATCACAAATTATTTTCTTGATTTCACTGATTGTCTACCTGCATTCTCTTGTGTCTCAGAGAGTTTCCTTAAGATCATTGTTTTTCATTTATTTTTAGCCAATTTATAAATTTCCATTTCTTTGAGGTCACTCCTGGAGATTATTGTGTTCTTTGACAGTGCTGTTTCTTTGTGTGTGTGCACGTGTGAGTGTGTGTGTGTGTGTGTGTGTGTGTGTGTTTCTTATGTCCCTGCATTGAGGTCAGTATTTCTGTTAGAACAGCTGCTCCTTCTAAATTTAAAGCTTGGCTTTCATAGGGAAATACCTTCACTTGCAGGTGGTCCCTAAAGTGTCATTTGGGCACAGGTACACTGGTTCCAGTTCTGAGTGGGCTCATCAACAGTCTCCATGCAGCTCCTTCAGCTGTGATCAATATCAGTTTTGATCTCAGGATCCTCAGAGGCATAAACTACAGGTGTTTCTGGTAGTCAGGGTGGCAGGGCGGGTGTTAGGTTTCACAGTGAAGAGATATTTTGGAGACATATTCTTATCTTCCCCACAGTGGAAAGACTTGGCTGAGGGGCCCCTATTGGTGTCATATCTAGCATGGTCAATAAGCAGCCAAATGGGCATATACTCTGTGTCACATGTGGTCAGACCTGGGATCCTGGGTTCAGTGTCTTGTTAATTTGCAGTGACACCTCTGTGCAGGCACAGGGAAGCATACATACATTCAGCTATTGTATCAAGCTAAGGACTGTGACTCTGAGATACTATCCAGTAGCTCAAGGGTAGAAGGCAAAGGTATAGCTATGACACCAATTCTAGGAATCAGGGTACAACACTAGCACAGCTCTAGGGAAGAAAGGGTATTCCAATGATGTGAGGCCCCAGGAGCAGAGCCCAGAGCCAACAGGGCACAGTGGAAACTCAGTTGTCAAGAGAGGGGATGTCATAGAGTAGTATCTCTGGACCTTGGAGTGATGGAACACAGCAATGTCTAGGCTCTGGGCAGACAGGTACTGTGGACAGTAAGAAAGCTAGAATGATAGTGTGGCCTGGGGTTTGGGGCACAAAGAACAGTGCAACAGGTTGGACCACTGCCCAAGAAAGCAGGGTATCTTGATGGCTCTGACTCTGCAATATTGATGCAGACCCAGGAAAGAGGGCACTGTGTCTGCCCAGAGGGTAGCCAAGATCTGTTGCCCAAGGGCTGCCACATCAGCACAGGTCCCTAGGGGTAGCTGCTTCACTGGACAAGTACTTCCCATATTCAGAGTACAAAGTACTGAGATTGAGCCTCCACAATTCCTATCTCCACCCCAGATATAGCTCCAGAACCCAAGAGGTTGGTTTAGACACTATGGGGTACAAGGGTAGGTACAGCCACTCTGCCTGCTGGGGCACAGCTTCTTCACTGGATTAGTGTGCTTGCTCCCAAGGGACAGGTTGCTGTGTGTGTTCAGAGGTTGGAGCTGTTTCCCTGGGCTGAAGCTCTGACTCCCAGGCTCAGGGCACCAGATTGGTTCAGGCACCCAGGGATGTGGCTATTCCACTGAAGACAGGTTCTGAGTATCCAAAGTACAGCAGCAACAAGTTGGGAGACATGGAGCCTCCTTGGTGACTTGCTCGCTGAGGAGGTGTGGCTGATGAATGGCACACTGCCATGTATGTGAGCATGGAGTGGTGACATCAGAGTCATAAGAGTGGACAATTCAGGGGCTACTAGCCCCCCAGAGCAGGACACGCAGAAGAGTAGCTCCTGTTTTGAGATTGTACAATGTGATAGCAGCTTGAGCCAAAGGGAGTAGGTAGGGCACAATGCGACCTCTGTTTCTAAAGTAGTGCAGTACTGTGAACTCCAGGTCTGCAAGATTCTCCAGGCCTGATGATGGCATGTGACTGCAGCAGTGCTGGGAGCGTCTGGGGCCTCCTATTTACTTTTACTCTGCAGGCAAAAGGTCCTCCTGCTCATCCCAACTGGGGCGTGAGTTAGGTGTTTTTTCCCTTCTTTGTGTGGCTGTTCTGAGTTTCTGTGCTCCCAAAGGTTTTGCTATCCTTTAGTCATGATAGTCAAAATGTAATTGTTCATTTGTTGTTTTAGTACTTTTCTATGTGGAAGGGTGAATATTGAGCATCTCCACTCAGTCATTTTGATGACATCATCCTAATCAACATTCTTCTTACTTTTAATTCCACTCCTTCTCAATTCCCCCACCACAGACTCTCCTTCTATTCAATATTCTTCTCATCAAATGTGTTCCATGGGTCAGCAGCTTTGGGAGCACCAGGGAGCTTATTAGAAACTCAGAATCTCAAACCCTCCCCACATCTATTGAATAGAATTTGTTTTTTAACAAGATCCCCAGGTAATCAGTATGCACAATACAGTCTCTATGAACTTGAGCCCAAGCTTTCCAGACAAACGCATACTAGGCTCCAAGGTGACCACTGGGCTCCTCAAGTGCCATAAACCCAGATCAGCTGCTAGTTAGAACCAGCCAGTTAACGTAGGAGAGAACATGTCACTGATCCACAACATCACCTGGCTGTAACCCAGAGAAAGCTAACTTGCCTCTCTCTGTATTGATATAATTACCAACATGAGGGAAAGCAGGTTCTTTCTTCAGATCAAGTAACCTTATTATTTATCAGCCTGTGCTAGCTCTGCTTCTAATTAACAATTCATTCTGGGTGGTTATTGACTGACCCTACTTGGCCCTCATTCTTCATTCTGTTCCCACCAGCAACAATTACTCAGCTCACAGGATGATAGAAACACATGTGTCACTATACATGTTGGCATTTTCTGAACACCTTCTTCTTTTTGCCTACTCTGTAGATAGAATGTTACTTAACACCTCACAATACCTAGCAATGAAGCACTCACAGAAGAATGGCTGGATATGGACTTTTGGTGCCAGGAACCATTCTAAGGACTGTTCATCACAATTCTCCATCTCCTGAGATGGAAACAAAATTGTTTTAAAGGCGCACTAGAAGACCCTCAGTTGCACATGACTCATTCCCTGTGCCTGCCTGTGTATGACCTCAGCACTGTAAGTCAATCATAAAAAGCAGATCCTGTCACCACTAAAAGTCACTTCCCCAGAGTTCATTTCAAAATCATTTATTGGAACTTAAGAGTGTATTATCCCAAAATGATTCCCTGTCTGGTAGCAACGTTCCCAGGCAAGACCCCAAGACTGGGAAGCCATATTTTTACAAGAATATTAATTAACTATGACCATGTTAAATTAAATCCAAATGTGGGGATTTTTTTTTTTGCTTTTTTTTTTTTTGGTACCAGGGATCAAACTCTGGACCTTGCATTTGTGAGGCAGGCGGCAGAACCACTGAGCTAAATCCCCGGCCCCCCAAATGTGTTTTTATTCCACCTGATATTGGTCCTTAGGGAGGAGTTTGAATCAAAGAACTAGTAGGTAGGAATAGATGACATTGCAGATTCTAGGTTTTGTACATCTGTAAGAGCTTCAAAGATAGAGAGCATTAATTCTTCATGGAGATATATTCTCATTAAAACTTCTGATTTTCTTTTATCCTGAAAATTATGTATAAGAGATGACTGGAAAATACTGTGAATATCTAAAATTTTTTAAATTTATTACAGTAAAAGACATATTGCCATTAGTCCCCTTAAAAATACTCTCTCTTGCTTCAAACATACTTATCCCATTGTTTTTGACACTTTCTTCTTTCTGGAAGTCTTCCCAGGTAAATAAGAGGAAGGAAAAAGAAAGGAAATGTTAAAAAGAAAAAGAGAAAGAAATGAAAGTGATCACAACTCTAGTGAGGCTTGTGTAGTAGAAAGAATTTAAAGGCTTATGCACAGGCATGAGTGAAGGATTGCTTAAAGTAGATGCAACCAAGGGCATGCTGGACCTGGAAGGGCCACAGCTCACAGATAGCGCATGTTCTCTTTGGTCAGCTTTTTTTTGGTGGGGGTGAGTCTACCTCCCAGGAGATGTTTTTGGTTTTCAGTTGGTAGGGTACTGATGCTACTGTCATTCAGTGGCTAGGAGTCAAAATGGTGCTAAAAATCCTACAAGCTCCACAGAAGCTGTGCTCCCCTTGTCACTCCAGCCACCACTTCTCTGACCCTCCCACTCACTCTGGCCTCCAGTAGCTTCCTCCCTGCTTCTCAAACACACAAGGCAAGCTGCCCCAGGGACTTTGCACTCACTGTTAGTCCTTCCTCTCCAATCTAAGTACCTTACACCCTCATCTCCATCGGTATTTGCTCAGATCTCACCTTTGCTGCAAGACCTTCTGTGATCATTCTAAACTGTAACACCTTGACTCACACATCCTAGTCATGCTTCCTGTTTTATCTTTATTCAAAACACTGACCACCATCTACCAGAAGATGTATTTTACATATTTCTTTTTGTTTTCTGCCTTCACTAAACCTGAAGCTTCATGAGACCAATTTTTTGGACTGAACCCAGGGCCTTCACACTGAGCTACATCCCCAGTCCTTTCGTTATTTTCCATTTTGAGACAGGGTGTCACTAAATTCCCAGGCTGGGATTGAATTTGCAGTCCTCTTGCCTCAGTCTCCAGAGTGCTGGAATTACAGGTATACTCCACCAAGCCAGGCTCAGAGCAATAATTTTATTGGCCTTACTTGCTAATCCTTAGGACCTACAACACAACCTAAAATAAGAGGTGCTTAATATATATTTGCTGAATGAATGAATGAATGAATGAATCAAGTAATGGAAAGTACAGAGTGGAATATAGTCAAATGTTAAGATGCATGAAATAAAAAACATATGTTTTGAAAGTTTTAGAATGAACCCACTTCAAATTTCTGTTTTAAAACCTTGATACATTTCATTACCCTTTAGGTATGTTCTCTTATAGTCACAGTTATTTTCAAAACCAAAGGTTAGTAAGTGCAGAAGAAGAATCTTATTGAACATTCATGTGGTTCAAGGACTATATTTCAGTTAAATTGGTGAATAAATTCTAAAGATTTACTAAACAACATACTATGTAGACTTAATATGATACTAAAGTTATTAAGAGGGCAGATCTTATATTAAGATATTAAGAGCCTCTCTCTCCCTGTCTCTTTCTCTCTCTCTCTCTCTCTCTCTCTCTCTCACACACACACACACACACACACACACACACGTGATTGGGTATCCCAATCAAGAGAGATGTTTGATATGTCTATTACCTCTATTTTGGTGATGGTTTCACGGGTCTTTATATATGTTCAAACTCAATAAATTATATACATTAAATATCTGCAATTCTTTATCAATTATACCCAATAAAGCTGTTTTTTACAAAAAAAAAATTACCAGCACAAAAACAGGTAAGTGGAGCAATGGAACAGAATTGAAGAAACAGAAACAACCCTGGGTATATATATCTATTTCATCTTTGACAAAGGGGCCAAAAATATACATCAGATAAAAGCCTCTTTAATAAATGGTTCTGGGAAAATAGGGCATCCACATGCAGAAGATTGCATCTAGACCAATATATCTCACCATGTACTAAAGTATAATCAAAATGGATCAAAGATCTACAGTAAGTGGTGAAAAACAGACAAACAATCTTCTGGAAGATAAAATAGGCACAATTCTTGAAGACATAAGCATAGTCAAGGACTTTTTGAACAGAACCCCAGTGGCACAAGAAATAATGCCAAGAATCAATAAATGGGATCATAGCAAATGTAAAAGCTTCTTCCTAGCAAAGGAAACCACCAACAGATTAAAGAGACAACCTACAGAATTGGAAAAATGTTTGTCCAGCTATTCCTTGAACAGAGGACTAACATCTAGAATATATAAAGAACTCAAAAAATTAGACCTCCAAAATACCCAATAAAAAAAGGGCAAATAAAACGAATAGACACTTCTCAGAAGAAGTACAAATGGTCAATAAATACATGAAAAAATGTTTAACATTGCTGACCATTAAAGAAATGCAAATTAAGACTATATTGAGATACCATCTTAACCCAAATAGAATGGCTATCTTCAAAAAAATCTAATAATAGGGGCAGGGAATTTAGCTCAGTGGTTTCACTGCCTGCTGTGCAAGCAGAAGGACCTGAGTTCAATCCCTGGTACCAAAAAAAAAAAATCTAATAATAACAAATTCTTCTGAGGACATGGAAGAAAAGGAGCTCTTCTATATTGTTGATGGAAATGTAAACTAGTACAATCAGTGTGGAGGTTCCTGAAAAAATTAAAAATATAAATTCCATTTGACCCAGCTATCCCCCTTCTAGGTATCTTCCCAAAAGAGTTAAAATCATCATATTACAGGGATATGTGCCTACCCATATTTATAGCAACACAATTTATAACAGCTAGCTCTTGGAAACAGTGTATATGTCCATCAACAGGTGTACAGATAAGGAAAATGTGGTACTTATACACAGTAGTATACTGCACTGCCATAAAGAAAGATAAACTTCAGGCATTTGTAGGATGCAACTTGAGAACATAATGTTAAATAAAATAAATCAAGACACATGAGCTTAAATATTGCACAGTTTCTCTTGAGAAACTCAAAGTATATATATGCAAATAAATAGCAAAAGAGAAGATAAATAGGAAACAGAAAGATGTTGAAATAATTCCCCAAATTACTTGTTCTGTTATTTCAAAAATATTTTAATATATATGTGAATTCCTCTCATTTATACTACTAGTTTCTCTTAGTTCATTGAAAAGAAAGTTTTATGCTATTATGTGTTTCTTCTTTGTAAGAGAGAATATTTTGTCTATGTCTTGTACTCTGAGTAACTACTTAAAGATAATGATACACAGTATATTAACTATTGTTATTCTCTTATGAAATTTTGTTTATTTTTCATAAAATAGAATAAAAATAACAATCATACCTTTCAAAGTCCAAAGAAAATTAGAGACCTATTCTGTCTTTATAGAGACAAAGGTGTGAAAACATTAGTAAAAACAATATAATTTTAGTATTTTATTGAATGAAGACAGTGTTGAGAGGAACAAGAAAAGAGTTCTTCCAACCTGAACATCATTCTCTGTAGGTTTTGCCTCAGTCCCCAAAATAAAAAGACAGTTCCCTTATAGCTTTTGAAAAACAGTAACTGAGAGAGACTATGAGAAAGAGGAGAATTGACTCTCATCCATGGCTGGAAAAGAAAAATGACCCTCCAGAGCTCATGAATCTCTTCGATTAGGATATGACCACAGGACTTTGGCACCTCCTAGGATTTCTGGAAATACTAGAGTTCCATATCTTCCCCCTAAAGAGCTTTTGACTCAATCAAGTGACCATAGGTGACTTACAGCAAACACTCTGATAAACCTATGGGGAAAAATATGCTTTGATTAATGCCTCGACAAGAATTAGTGCATAACTATCTGTACACACCTTTTCTTAAGCATGTCTCTCAGGCTTGCTCAACCTACATCTTATTTAAATCTATTTTTAAATAGAACATGTGTAGTCAGACACTTGAACATAAGATGACCCTATATGTACATGTTAAAATCCTGGAGGCGAAGGGCACTGAGCCCTGTAACTCAAGAGCCACTCTTTCCCATGGCCTCACACCAGGACTGCACTCAAAGGGACTCCAAGAAAGAGGAAGTCATCTGTGGAAACCCACAATGACAAATGCATGACCATGGCTCATTTCTGGAGAAGACTGTAGGATCGTGAACAGCTTCCTGGAAGAGCAGAGTTCCAGATAGTGCAGGGCTGGGGAGGTGGAGAGAAGTGAGAAAAGGATTCTAGGGGGATAACAGGAACTCTCAGTTGACAAAAGCAAGGATGACCCTTCTACAGTGAATGCAGAGTAACTCCTTTTCAGGCCTCTAAAGGACTTTAAAGGACACTGCAGGCACAGAAGTCTCCAGAGACAGAGAGACAGCTGCTGTCTTGAAGGCATGACATTCTAGAGAGCTAGGGACAGATGATGGCCAACAGCCCAGATATTTTCTCCATTTAGCTTGCACAGAAATGGGCCTGTTTGGATAGTTTCAAAGCCTAGGGCAAGAGTACAAATGGAAGCCCAAAACCATATGTCTACATTAAAAATCAAGGAAGTAAATTATGAAATAAAAATCTTCTATTCTCCACTGTAACGAATAAACCTTTCGATAATCTAGAGGTCTAGATTCCAAGTTCAAATGTGCACTAACAGATAGCATTTAGAAGAAACCTAGCCTCTGACCCATGGATTTCCATGTCCAGCTCCAAGTCCAGCTCCATTCTACACCTCTGGATTATGTAAATGGTGTTTCAAAATCACTGGCAAATTTTGTAAGGCCTAGAATTTCTTATAATCAATCATTTTCAAAACAATTTCTTGCCCACCAACCCCAGCCAGAAGTAAGGGGCTTCCAGGCCACCATCCATCACACTGCTCCTGGCCCAGAGGAAGGGGCTTCTGAGCTGCCATCCCACCACTCTGAGCTTAGAGGAAGGGGCTTCTGGAACACCATCCATCCCATCACTCCTGGGCCAGAGGAAGAGGCTTCCAGGATGCTGTCCATCCCACTGATCCCAGCCCAGAAGAAAGGGCTTCTGGGCTGCCATCCATCCCGCCTCAACCAGCCCAGAGGAAGGGGTTTCTGAGCCACTGTCTCACCACTCCCAGCTCACAGGAGGTGAGCCACACAGGCGCCAACAGCAACCTGCCCCCCGCCCCCCAGTTCAAAATGAGAAGACACGTAAACAAGTCTCACAGCCAGACTTCCAGATCACCTACAGCAACTCCAAAGGGAAATAAGATGGAAGACTCTGATACTCAATCACCTGGACTCCCTGAACTGGCAACAAAAGAGGATCTGGCAAAAATGAAATGAGAAATAATTTTTTAGATAACAACAGAGATTGTGCTCATAGTGCAAGACATGATTAATAAATCTAGAGAGGACACAGATAAAACAATAGAGGATGTGAGGAACATGATGGAATCCCAACATAGGAAACAAATGGAATCCATAAAACAGATGCAAATAGATTTCCAGGAGATCAAAAACTCCATTGAAAGTCTACACAGCAGAATGAGCCAATGTAAGGACAGAATTTCAGATATAGAAGATAAGATTGCAAT
>NW_004624815.1:2371747-2383180 GCF_000247695.1 Heterocephalus glaber
GAAGGGAGGGCTAGGAATGGGGAAAAAATAAGAACCATGATGCATTATGTAAAGGTACAAGTTCCCAATGAGCAATTTAAATGTATTGTATACCTAAAATGTACCAATAAAAGAATTTTTTAAAAAAAAATTTCTCAAAACTAACAATCCTAATGAGAGAGCAAGATTGGATTTTGAAAGAGATGCTGGTAAATTTCCTGATGTTTGCTTTTAATTTAGAACAGTAATGGTACAGTTCACTTTATATTTGGTCCTTTTTATTTTCCCTTTCTCCCTCTCCTTTCCACCATCCCACTCCCTCATCCCAAGATCTACAAGTTTATATGTACAAGACTCAACACTGTTTTAATCTGGACCTTTGCATGAATAAAACCTGGTATATGGCAGATCTATGCCTTTTGCTACTTTCCCATCATAAACCAAATATTTTTCTTAAAAATAGTTGATCCACTTACCTAAATGCAAGCTCTAAATGCCCCCTCTGCAAGAATAGATTGAAATGGTGGTACACATTTATAATTCATTTAATTGTGGCCAATTTTGCAGAGTCCCTACTGTGTGCTTGCTAGAGGGAAGTTTTACAGCTAAATGTTCTACCCCAAAGCTTTATAATCTCTGTAGTTGGTTTTAGAATCCCTCTCCAAGTTTATTATTGGAGTTTGGTTTATATTATTTGTTTTCTATTTTATGCCATTTTAGATAGTAAACATCCCACAAGTAATTTCCCCTTCACCTCTTCTATGCCTTATTTATTTTCTTTGGAATTCATATAGACACATCTTGATGTTTCAAGGAGTTGTCACTTCTGTGCTCTTCAGGGATCAGAATGATCTTGCCCGTGAGAATTGGTATCTTTGGGATCGCAATGCCATGCCATTTTTCTGTCCAGTGGATATTGGCCAGGCTGAAGCAGAATGATAGATACTATATACTACAATTCTTTAATGCTGCAGTAGAACATTTTTATATACATTTTTATTTTGGAAAAATGTTTGACTTGCAGAAAAGTTGCAAAGAAAATAGAGAAAATCCTCATGTATTGTTCAACCAGATACCATTAACATCTTCCATTACTATGGTATATTTTTTATAACTAAAAAACATTACAATACTATTAACTAAACTCCAGATATTAGATGTATTTCACAGTTTTCCACATTAATATCCCTTTTCTATGCTAGGATTAACCCCAGGGTGCCACACTGCATTTTGTTCCTTAATCCTTTCATATTTGATGCATGACAATTTTTCTGTCTCTTCCTGATTTTTATGACCCTGATAATCTTAAGGAGGGCTGATCAGGAATTATTTAAATGGTCCTCATTTTAGATTTTCTGATGTTTATGTCTTGGTTAGACCTGGCTTTGGGTTAAAAAGTTCCTCCTCATCAACAGGACATGGAATCAGGAGGACATGGAATCACCATGACTTACCTCTGATAGGATTAACCTTGGTCACATGTTTAAGGTTGTGTTTGCCAGGACCACTACAAAAATATTATTTTTCCCTTTCCATTATCTATTATTTGGACATAAGTCACTGGGTCCAGCCTGTGTGTTCAAGGTGTTAAACTGCACTATATCTCCTGGAAGGAGGAATATCTACTTACAGTATTTGGAATTCTTCTGCAGGATAGTTATTCCTTCTCTTAATGTGTAATTTTTGAAATACTGATGGAACAGAAATCTCCTGAATTAGTAAGAAGTCTAGTGCTAGTTGTTTGGAAAAAGTATAAACTTTAATTCTCCCACCTGTTTCCTTGGGCACAAAAGAACACCAGAATTTGAGGGGCAACATTTCTGCATCACTGAAACATAATGAACCTTGCCCTGCCCCATGATTTACATCCTCTTTGGACTCTGTCCAGGGTCACTGTTCATCATTGTGTCTACTGACAGCCCACAGTCCTGCTAGACCTTGGCCGGGTACACAGCACCCTGGAATTCTCTGGCCAAATGGTCCTAAATTCATCTCCAGGGGCTCCTTGGCCCTCTTCTCCAGGTCTGCTTTGAAGAAGGTAAACTGAGCCACTGACACTTAGACTCCTAGGGCTGAGAGGTGGTCCAATGGTGCTAGGAGTGGAGTATGTATATGTAGAGAAGGAGAAATGCTGTCTTCATTAATACATCATGTTATTGGGGTGTACAACATCACTCTAATTTTCCCTGGTGAGTTAGTTTTAATCATTCAGCTCAAAAGTATGCTGAATAGAAAGCAAACATCAGAAAATTTACAATAATCTCTTCCAAAAGCCACTTTTTGCTTTTATATTGAGATCCTTAATACTGAGAAGTTGTTCTGTGAGTGATCAATTGAGTCTATGTAACTCTAGACCTTATAAAATTTGGCAATATTTAGAAATACCATTTACATAGAATTAACTACTTTGCAGTAAGTGTTTCAAAATCTAGCTGGGACTTCCTTGTTAAGGTTTCCTTTGTCAGATCACTAAAGCAAAGGGAGGGGAGAATATTACACCTGTCAAGTACAGAGTATGTGTATGAGCCAGTTGCTCTTTTTGCACTGAGGGATGCTTAAGCCCTAGATTAAGGTACACTCCTGGGAGTACTAGACAGAGGATTTGAACTTAGTACCACTTCCTATAGAAGCCCATCCTGCCCCAAAAAATATTTTTAGTGGGAAAAGTGAAGGAGAGGAGACAGGAGAGGAGAGATCACATGCGTTGAGATCAAGATCTGCTGTAGACCCATCTGTGAAGTAAATTGTAAATTAAGTTTCTATGTATCCAGGCTTGCTCTGTGCTCTTGCTTTAATCTTCTCCTTCCGTTTCAAAACCCAGTCTTTCCTGTCATGAACCACATTCCTTAAGATTTATATCCATATCAGTTTCAATTAACAAAAAAATCCCAAAGTGTTTTAACTAATAGAGGAAGTTTCTTGCAATTATCAGAAATAGAGTAGACTTCAAGCCAATTTCTATCTTGGGCTCAAACAATGTGACTAAGGCTCGTAACTTTCTTTTTCTTTCCTTTTTTTTTTTTTCTAAATTCTCAGTATGTCCTCTATTCTCAGCCTGTCCTGATACAGCTCCCAGGGATTAATCTCTCAAACTGACATCCAGTGGAATAGAGGTTTTTCTCTCCCCTAAATCATTAAAAATAAATCTAAAAGTTAATAAGCTGGACCTACATTCATTTATGTATTTATTTGGCAAATATTTATGAACATATGCTATGAGTCAGGCATAGTTTTAAAGGCTAGAGTCATCATATACAAGACAAATGATCTCTGCCCAACAAATTTTTAACTATTGTAGAAAAGGCAGAATCAAATATATAAATATATAATTTCAGGAACATACTAGGAACAATAAAAGATGGTAAGAAGAGAAAAGAGAGGGAGGGAAAAAGAGACGGGAGAAGGAGAGGGAAGGGGAGGAGGGGAAAGGGAGGGAAGAGGAGGGAAGGGGAGGAGAGGAGAAGAGAATGCATTGTGAGAATAGAGCACAAATCAATAAGATAATCTCTAGGTGTTTTTATATTTCCTCCCAACCTTCTATACTTCAGAGCCAAAATTTGCTCAGCATTTTGCCAGACCTGAGCTCTGTGGTTAACTCACCAAAATAGTGACTATATTTCTAATGTGCACTACTCTCCTCACCAGTTTGTGATGGAACAAGACCACTGAAGGAGAAAGGAAAGGCACATGAAGTTCAGCAAAAAAGATATGGTAAGTTCTCAATGTTTGCTATAGATATAGAAGGGTGAAGGGCCAGCCTTTCTCCAGTTATTTAATAACCTTATCTAGACCACACTTTACAAACCTCTGCTAAAACTGCCATATTTCTCTCATAACAAGTTATTTCCCTGCCAAAAAGAAGCATATGAGAAATTGGGATGAGATAAAGCAAACATCATGCGATCTGAAGAAGACATGGACTGCAACATAATAATAGCAGGGGATTTCAACACCCCATTTTACCAACAGACGGATTATCCAGCCACCAAATCAACAAGGAAATGCTGGATGTGAACTATGCCTTAGACCAAACGTGCCTAGCAGACTTACACAGAGTGTCCCATCCAACATTCTTCCCAAATCCAAATAGAACACACTTCAGAAAACACCACATAATAGGCCACAAAATAAGTCTTAGATTTAAGAATATCAAAATGATATCAAATATTTTTTTTCCAACTACAATAATATGAAACTTGAGAGTCCAGGGATTTACCTCAGTGGTGCCCCCACCTGCCTCATAAGAGCAAGGTCCTGAGTTGGATCCCAGGTACAAAAAATAAATAAAACTTGAAATCAATAATAAAATAAATCATGGAAATCTAACAAATACATGAAAATTAAGCAGTATATTCGCAAACAGCTACGGGGTCAAAAAAATTAAAAAGGAAATTTTACAATGTCTTCATACAAATGGAAATACAATATATCAAAACTTACAGGACATAGCAAAAGCAGTTCTAAGGGGGAAATTTTTAGTAATAAATGTACATCAAAAAATTAAAACAATCTAAAAAAAACCTTAACTTTATATTCCAAGAGAAAAAAATTATGCCCAAAGTTCTCAGATGGAAAAAAATAACAAAGATCAGACATGACATAAAGAAAACAGAAAAACTACAAACTAGAAAAGATCAACAAATCTATGTTAGTTTTGTGTAAAACCTAACCAACATTGACAAAGCTTAGACCAAGAAAAAGACAGAAGACTCTCAAAAAGAAAAGTAAAAATGAAAGCAGAGACATCACAATCAATAAGACAAAATAGAAAGGATCACAAGAAACTAATATAAACAACTATTTGCCAGTAAATTGGACAACCTAAAATAAATGGATAAATTCCTAGATGATATTAAACTATCAAGCCTGAATCATGGAGGAATAGGAAATCTGCCAATAATGAGTAAGGAGATTGAATTAGTAATTAAAAGTCTCTGATCAAAGAAAAGTCCAGGATAGATGATGTCACAATTGAATTTTACCAAACATTTAAGGAAAAACTACAACAAATCCTTCTCAAACTCTTCCCAGAGGAAAAGGAGGACCCATTTCCAAATTTGCTTTATGAACCCAATATTACCCTGATACCAATGACTCACAGAAACACTACAAGAAAAAAAAACTACAGGCCCAGTGCCTGATTAATATAGATGCAAAAATCCTCAACAAAACATTAACAAACTGAGTTCAGCACCACAAAGGAACATTCACTATAATCAAGTAGAGCTTTGCCCTGGGATACAAAGATGGCTCAGTGTATGTGAATCAATTTTGGGATCTGCCATATTAACAGAATAAAGGCCAAAAATCATGACCACCTCACTGGCATTTGACAAAATTCAGCATCTTTCCATGATAAAAATTCTCAAAAGATTACATACAAAAGGAATGTCCTTCAGCATAATAAAATAAATAGACAAGGAATGATCAAAATACACAGCAAATGTTTTAATTTTTTAAAAAAACATTTATTACAGTAAGAGGCATTACCATTAATCCTTCTCAAAATCCTCCCCCTCACTTCAAACATACTTATCCTATCTTTCTTACCATTTACTGAAGCAGTTCTGGAAGGCCTCTTCTGTGAGTTTCCTTAATAGGTATGATAAAAAAATACAGTGACTGTTGATGCTGAGTGTCATCCAATGGAAAGACAGGCTCATAAAAATATTATGCTGTGTTCTCATCCACCTTATGCCTGGATCTGATCAAGTGCAACTTCTGGCTTTTCCCCAAATGACCATGAAAGATAAAAGTTTTTAATCACTTCAGAGCAGACACAACAGCACAACTAAAGACACTCATGAAAGAAAACTTCCAGAACTGCTTCAGAAAGTAGTAAGAAGGGTGGGATAAGTGTGTCTGAAGTAGGGGGAGGAGAGTATCCTGAAGGGGGTTCATGGCAAAGTGTCTTTTACTGTAATAAATCTTTTATTTAAAAATTGACTATTTTCTGATCTTACCTCATATAATAAGTCCATAGCTTACCATCATACTCAGTGGTGAGAAGTTGAAGGCTCCTCTGAGATCCAAAAGACAAAGATTATGCATCCACACTTTGTTCAATATAGTCCTGGGGGGGGGGGGGGGGGCGTACCTAGAGCAATTAGGTAGGAATTGAGGGGTATTTTCAATAACAACCACACCACCTTTCAAAGGCAGCATCCTAGTGACTTAAATCACCTTTCATAGGCCTGTCTCTTAATGTTTCCCCAACTGTCACATGGCCACACTAAGGACCAAGATTTCGACACACTAATTCATGGGCAAAAGCCACAGTTACGCCCTAGAAGTTTCCAAAGGAATTGAACTCAGTATGTTCAAAAGATAGCTGCTCCCCCATGTTCATTGCAGTGTTATTTACAACAGCCAAGATAGGAGAACATCCATGTACCTATCATTGAATGAATTAATTCTTTAAGTGTTTTATGCACATGCTGCAATATTATTCAGCCCTAAAAAATAAGTAAAATCTGTCACTTGCAACAACATGGATAAACCTGGATAACATTATGCTAAGTGAAAAAAGTTGGGCACAGAAAAACAGATACCATATGAACTTACTTATACATGACATGATCAAACAATACAGTAAATGTTTACATTTTTTAAAATAATTTATTACAGTAAAAGATACATTGCCATCAATCCTCTTGAAAATACTTTTCCTTTCTTCAAAAACAACTATACTATCATTTTTGTCACTTTCTGAAGCAATTATTATTATTGTTTACTTGAAAAATAAAATAAACAAAAAAAGACAGAACTACCATCCTTCATATATCATTAAAAAGAGGAAAAAATAGAGATGAGATAGTAGGATGGCAACATGGCAGGATATTGCAGAAAGACCCAAGTTTTGACCCAGTAAACATGACCTCCCATCCTCACCACTACATATCCCATTCCTCCTCTTAAATTTTGTGGCTTCCTATGGGTGTATGGCATAGGACAGTAGGAATTAGCAAATAAGACTCTATTTCACCTCTTTTCAGGGATACATTATCACAAAGTAGAGCTATCTTGTAAATTGGATAACAGTTCTTACCATAGGCTTGAGACCTCAATATGGTCTTTCCCTTCTAACTACCAAGTTATTGGGTGATGAGAACACCCAAATATGTAAATGTTTCTGTGAGAAGAGGAGAGAGAGACTACCTTGCTATCAAGAAGAAGGAGAGAAAACAGAAAACAGGTCTAGAATCAACTTTTCTAATCATTGTTGAGGTGGAAGAAGAGGCAAAGAGAATCATGTCCATCAATGGGACTCTCCCACTGGAAAATATGGCTCCATCACTGTTCTGAAGTCTCCAAGTATGATTCCCTCTTAATCATTAATGTAGTAGAGTTGAAACACTGCCTCCAAGGCTAGAAAGCTTTCTTCCTAGGAGGAACTTTCTAACTCCTGAGGTGGGATGAGTGATGCTTTGTATGATAATGCTAAAACAAGACAAGTATTGGAACTGTCTGGGGACATTGCTTTGCAACACTGTTGTGGCTTGTGTCTAGACATCTCCTCAAAGACTCATGCAATCTTTTTTGAAGATAGCTGAATCTGGAATGTGTGATGCTGGAACTAAGGGCATGTGATTACTAAACCACTACATGTGAGCGGTTGATTAGGCACTGCACTAATCACAGTAGTCTGGATGGGATAAAAGGGGCAGAAAGACGCTGGCTTTCTTGTTCCTTTTACTCATTCCACTGCCATGAACTGCTGTTCCTCTGCCATTCTGACTCAGAGCCAGCCAATTATAGACTTAATCCTCTATGAACTGTAAGCCAAATAAACCTTTCCCCTTTTAACTTGGGGTGTTGGGTATTTTGTCTCAGCAATGAGAGAAAAGTAACTAACACAAGCACCATTCCGAGAAAACACAACCTTAAGCAGCAACCAAATTCCGTGTGGGTTTTCCCTAGGAAAATAACTAACAAATTTTATCTGAATTTGTGGTACAGAAATTCATTGAAAAATATCTTCAAGATGTGCCTTGTCTTCAGACTCATAGTACTCAGATCTTAGAGGATTTTACCTACTGCCTAACTCAACAAACCACTTTTCCCCTCTGCCTCCATTTTATCAGCTACACATTGGGGAGCATGAGGTCAGTTGGACCCCAATGTTTTTCCAGACCTCAAATTTTGAAAGGGTATTCAAATATAAATGTGAATTATGTATACTATTTTTATATTCAATGGAAGGTGTGTTTTTTTTTAGATCAACAGGAAAGACACTGTGCCTTCAAATGTCACCTTCAGAAGATACTATTTAGTAAGAGTGTTAATGGGGAAGATGTCATCCTGACCAAGTAACAATTAAGAGGAAAGACTTGATCCCCAAATAAGTATGAAAACTAGCCTATACTTGTAAGAATTAATAGACCTAAACCACAAAAATGGGCTGAAAATTTTAATATCTTTGAGTCTAGAGAAATATTCTCAGAATATTCTATTTTCAGCTTAGCTTTTTGCTTATCACAGAGGTGAGACTGCTCCTTTTACTAATTTCCTCCTTCTCCAAAGGGCATACTGCTCTTCTGTCTCCATGTACTCCATTTATTCGGTACATCCCCGATTCCAGTGCTTATTCCTCCATTGGTAGTATAGCTACATGATATAAAGAAATAAGCATAGGATCAGACATCCAGGTTCAGGGGCCAATTGTTCTACTTCATAGGTGTGCAACCTAGGCAAGTGAGTTCTCTAATGTAAAATAAGGCTGAATTTAAATATAAATTAAGATTAAATATAACTAAATACAAAATAAGAGTACATTTTGCCTTACAAGATCATTATGAAAATTATTTTTATTTATGTATTCTATTTCAGAAGAGTTAAGATAGCTGACATGAATACATAAGAAAAGGTAAAGGAAGAAGAAACAAGATTTGAAATACAAAATGGAATAGGGGATGAAGTTAACATATCTCATTTCATAAAAACCTAAATATTTGCTACCAAAAGCCACAAATCAGACAGTTTTCCACAGCAAATTATATAATAGGGAGAAAAGTATCTATAAGGCATCAATGACTACACAATTGTAGTTTGTCTTTGTGGAAGACTAGGCTTTGAAATCTTGCCAATTTAAGTATGACCACTGCCTCTGTTTGACTATTACATCTTCTCAGAACCTGAAAATCTGTCTCATGTACACAATGAAGAGAGTAAATCCTATTTTGCAGGGCTCTGGAGATACGAAGTATCTGATAGGTGGCTAGCATTCTGGGAATGTTATCATCCTTCTCTTTCTTTTCCCTTCTCTCTCTCTCTCTTTCCTCATTTTAGTATCTTCTTTCTACTAATTTCAGGTAGTAAACACTTATATGAGAAATTATTTTGTAGTCCACTAACATGCCACTATTTATCATCTTATTAATAATGACTATTAATATTAATACAATACCCACACCAACTGTAAGGAGTTGGTTACAACCATAGGGGGGGAAAAACCCTATTTCCTCTTAAGATGTCAACAATAATAATAAATCAGAAAAGTACCTTTTAAAACTTCCTTTGAAATACTCAGAGCCATTACTGTCATATGCAATATAGTGGAGCTGATTTCTTGACAGAAGGTTAATTAGTTCTCTCCCATAGGATGGCATTGCCATAATTAAACCAATAACAACAAGAAAGAAAACACCCCTGGGCAATTTGAAACATTCTGACAGTAATGAGAAACAGCAATGGGCACTCCACACCAAGGCTAATTTCTAGTTGCTGTGGTTCAATCATCATTGGCATAAGAAAGCAATGCCAGATAACATCTACCTCTTAGAGAGCCCAAGTTTCAACAGAAGGCAGGTATTTCAGCCTTCTTCTAGACTTGTCTTTATAATCTCTTTGTAAATGAGAGCAAGAAGCTCCAAATGTGCAGGAAGCATTGTTCTTGTGGTAAGCAGTACCATGTATAATCCACCCCCATAAAGATATGATTAACAGCCTCTGTTCTGTGACCTAATTATAGTATAATTCATGCATATTCATACTTAGCTTTGCTCAGGGAGGAAGGGAAATGATCCTATAGACATTAAGAGCCTGCCACATGGGCAGAGTACCCTAAAGAGGATACAAAACTAGGCAAAAGTCTGCTACTTTGACACTCACTGACACTACCTGACAGGGTTGAAGGCTGTTTCTCTATATTCCACTCAACCGTGATGAGAATGCACAGTTCCCTGGGGATATACCTTGCTCCAAACCCTGCAGAAGTTCTAGGGAAGTAGAATTAGGCAGTATGGACTCATGAGGATAATCTGAAAAATGTTTACAGGTTCAAGATTCAAAGAAGAAAAGCAACACCACGTGGCACACATATCCATGGACCACCACTGCAGGAGACTTGAAAACAGACACATGCCAATTGAATATGGTATTTGGAAATTAGGAGGAAAAAAATGACTTTGTAGGGGTTAAACAGCACTAAAGGTTGTATTTGTTAGCAATACCAGCCCTCTGCCTGGTTTATACTCAAGAATCGGCTAGGAGGATTAACCACTGTATCCACTTGACCCTGATTCAAACACCACCACTATCAAGGGTCAGTTGAATATGTTGGGGTTCATGGCTCCACACAATCAGCAAAAATTGAAGCATGCAAAATGCCTCTTGAGAATCAGCATGTCTGTCTACTAGGTCTGTTTTCTGGCCATGACTCTAGAAAGTCACTCGCATTAACAGCTGCTAGCAGTATGGTTCTCCAACAGAAACTTAGGTGCTGAATATGCAGATAAAAAGTGGGACTTCTCAATGGGACTCAGTGGGAATGTGCACCCGTTTTCCTTTCCAGAAGCATTCCTGAATCCTTCTGTGTCAGTTCCCTGGTCTGAGTCTTATTTTCAGGGTAGCACATAAAGCTGTGTTTGCCAAGCAAGTAAAAGAGTCTCCTGAGGGGAAGCAACTACGCGAATAGTTGTGGTTTCTGCATAGAATTCAGACATTTGCAGGCATATTAAATGGAGATTGTCATCAAGTATGCTAGAGTCAATGAGAAGTCATACATCAAATTTACTCCCACAAGGGCCGGGGATTTAGCTCACTGGTTTTGCCACCTGCTGAGCAAGCACAAGGACCTGAGTTCGATCCCCAGTAAAAAAAAAAAAAAAAATTACTCCCACATGATTCCTCATACATGATGTCCAGACAAGTTCACCTGCTTAGAAAGGATTTCAAAGAATCTTTATTGAAATTCAATTCAGAGCAAGGTATCAAGAGATTCTAAAAAGCTTCAGTATTACTTATTTCAATTAATTTTATTGGTACATTTTAGATATACAATACAATGATGTTCATCATTGGGAATTTACACCTTTACATAATCTCTGTTGGTGCTTATTTCTTCCCCATTCCCCTGCCTTCCCTTTAACCCCTCCATCCCTCCCTATTTACAAAGACTTTGTTTCCATTTTTTCATTTTCTCATATTAATTCCATTCCCTTCTTTCCTTTCCCC
>NW_004624815.1:2384090-2413417 GCF_000247695.1 Heterocephalus glaber
GTTCTACCTAACCTCTGTTTCAGCCAGTTCAGCGTTTCTGTTTTAATATTTAGATCTTTAACCTGTTTTGATTTTACTTTAATGCATGATGAGAGATAGAGGTATAGTTATAGGTTTTGGCAAGTTGAAACCCAATTTTTCCAGCATCATTTATTAGAAAAACTATCTTTCCTCCAGTGAGGGTGTTTGGCTCCTTTGTCAAAGGTGAGGTGGCAAAGTGTCTGGAGTTGTTTCTGCATCTTCTAATCTGTTCCACTGATCTTTCGATCTCTTTCTTTGCCAGTACCATGCTGTTTTTATCACAGTAGCTTTGTAGTAGTTTCAAGTTGGGGATTGTAATAACCCCTGACATGTCTCTGTTGCCTAAAATTGCTTTTGCTGTTCTAGGTCTCTTCTTGTTCCAAATGAATTTTTGGATTGTTTTCTCAAGGTCAGTGAAGTATCCTGCTGGGATTTCAATTGGGATTGCATTGAATCTATGTAAAAGTTTGGGAAGTATGGCCATTTTCACTATGTTGATTCTTCCTACCTAGGAGCCAGATATGTCTTTCATTTTCTGATATCTTCTTCAATCTCTCTTTTCAGAATGCTATAGTTTTCAGAGAAGAAGTCTTTGATTTCTTTACTTAGGTTGATTCCTAGGTATTTCAGTTTTATGGATGCTATTGTTAAAGGAATTGTTTGCCCTGTTTCTCTCTCAGTGAGTCTGTTGTTGGTGTAGAGGAAAGCTATTGATTTTTTTGTGTTAACCTTGTATCCAGCTACTTTACTGAATTTGGTTATTAAGTCTAAAAGACTTTTAGTGGAGTTCTTGGGGTCTTCTATGTAGAGTATCACATCATCTGCAAATAATGACAATTTGAATTCTTCATTTCATTTATTCCTTTTTTTTTTTTCGTTCTCTTGTCTAATTGCCATGGCTAATGTTCCCAAGACTATATTGAACAGGAGTGGTGATAGTGGACATCCTTGTCTCATTCCTGAGTTTAGTGTGAAGGAGTTCAATGTTTGACCATTTAGTATGACATTGGCTCTCTGGATTTTCATAAATGGCTTTTACCAGACTGAAGTAGAGACCATCTATTCCACTTTTTTGTAGGGTTTTTATCATAAATACATGTTGGATTTTGTCAAATGATTTTCTACATCTATTGAGATGATGATATGTTTTTTGTCCTTGACTCTATTGATATAGTGTATTACATTTATTGATTTGCATATGTTAAGCCATCCCTGCATCCCTGGGATGAATCCCACTTCTTCAGGTGTACGATCTTCTTGATGATCTTCTGCATTCTATCTGCCAGTATCTTATTAAGGATTTTTGCATCTATGTTCATTAGTAAGATTGGCCTGTAGTTTTCTTTTTTGGTTGGGTCTTTCTCTTCTTTGGGAATCAAGGCAATGCTTGCTTCCAGGAATGAATTTGGGAGTATTGCTTCCCTTTCAATTTCATTATAGAGTTTCAACAGTAGTGACAGTACTAGTTCCTCTCTAAATGTCTTGTAGAATTCAGCAGTGAATCCATCAGGACCTGGGCTTTTCTTAGTTGGTAAGTTTTTAATTATGTTTTCAATTTCATTGATTGATATTGGGTTGTTTAGAACTTTTTGGTCTTCTTCGTTCAACTTTGGTAGTTCATACATAGCTACGAATCTGTCCCTTTCTTCTGTGTTTTTCTTCTTATTGGCATATAAGTTCTCCAAGTAGTTATTTATGATCCTCTGAATTTCTACTGGGTCCATTGTAATTTCATCTTGTTCATTCCTAATTGCTTGGATTTGAGCCTTTTCTCTTCTTGTTCTGAGAAGATTGGCTAAGGGTTTGTCAATTTTGTTTATTCTTTTGAAGAACCAACTCTTGACTTCATTAATTTTTTTGTATCATTCTTAGCCTCCATTGCATTGATTTCTGCTCTGATCTTTATAATTTCCTCCCTTGTATGAGCTTTGGGTTTGTCCTGCTCTTTGTTTTCTAGAAGCTTGAGGTTCAGCATCAGGTTGTTTAATTGGGCTTGCTCTGTTTTTATAATGTGATTATTCACTGTCATGAATATCCCTCGTAAAACTGCTTTCATTGTGTCCCATAGATTCTGATATGTTGTATTGTCACTGTCATTTAATTGAAGGAACTGTCTGATTTCTTCTTTAATTTTCTCAGTGACCCATTGGTTATTCAGAAGTGTGTTGTTCAATTTCCACATATTTATGAAATTTTTTGAGTTTCTTTTGCTATGGATCTCCAATTTCAACACACTATGATCAGATAATATACAGGGGATAACTTCAATTCCTTTGCACTTACTTAAACATGTTCTATGAGCGAGTATGTGGTCCATTTTGGAGAATGACCTATGTGCAACTGAGAAGAATGTGTATTCTGATTTTGTGGGGTGGAACACTCTGTAAACATCTGTGAAGTTCATTTGTTCAAGAGTTCGCTTGAGTTCTAGTATTTCATTACTTATTTTTAGTCTAGTTGATCTATCTATTTGTGATAGTGGGGTATTGAGGTCCCCCACTACAATTGTATTAGTGCATATATGACTTTTCATGTCCGTTAGTATTTGTTTTATATAGTTGGGCACACTAGTGTTTGGTGCATAGATATTTATGATTGTCATCTCTTCCTCTTGGATTCTTCCCTTTACAAGGATTTAGTGTCCTTCTTTGTCTCTTTTAATCAGTGTTGGTTTGAAATCTACTTGATCTGCAAAAAGGATAGCTACTCCTGCTTTTTTTCAGGTTCCTGTGGCATGGAGTATTGTTTTCCACCCTTAACTTTCAGTCTATGAGTTTCCTTTTGAATTAAGTGTGTTTCTTGCATGCAGCATATTGTTGGATTTTTGTTTCTTGACCCATTCTGCCAGTCTAATTATTTTGATTGGTGAATTGAGACCATTAACGTTGATGGCTATAACTGAAACGTATTGACTTATCATTGCCATGACTTTTTCTTTTTGTTTTTCCCCCCCTTTATATTTAACTTCTTGTCATGCCAGATGGGTTCATTCTGCTTTGCTTCCTGGGGTTGTGATCCTCAATGTCTGTTCCTAGGATATTGTGTAAAATTTTTTGGAGTGCTGGTTTGGTATTCACAAAGTTCCGAAGGTGCTCTTTGTCATGAAAGTATCTTATTTCTCCATCAGTTTTGAAAGATAGTTTTGCAGGGTACATCAATCTGGGTTGGAGGCTGTTTTCCTTTAGGGCTTGAAATACATCACCCCAAACTCTTCTTCCCTTGAGGGTTTGTGTTGAGAAGTCAGGTGTGATTCTGATGGGCTTTCCTTTGTGTGTAATTTGTTTCTTTTCTCTAACTGCTTGTAGAATTTTGTTCTTCTGTTGGGTTTCTGGAATCTTAACTATTATATATCTACGTGTAGATTTTTTTTATCAAGGCTATTTGGGGTCCTGTATGCCTCACTTATCTGTAAGTCAAGTTCTTTTCCCCTGCTTGGGAAGTTTTCTGCCATCACTTCTGTGAACATTTTTTTTTATGTCATCTCCACTCTTTTCTGTTTCTTCATTGATTCCCATCAGTCTTATATTTTTCTTTGCATTGTCTAGCAGCTATTGGATTGATTCCTTGTGGTCCCTTACTATTTTGTTTGTTTGTTTGTTTTCCAGTACCAAGGATCAAACTCAGGACCTTCCACTTGTAAGGCAGGCACAGTGCCACTGAGCTAAATCCCTGGTCCAGTCCCTTACTATTTTAAAGAAATTTTTCTTTTCCTGGTCACTGATTGCAATCTTGTTTTTTATATCTGAAATTCTGTCCTCACACTGGCTCATTCTGCTGCACAAACTTTCAATGGAGTTTTTGATCTCCTGGAAATCTATTTGCATCTGTTTTATGGATTCCATTTGTTTCCTATGTTGGGATTCCATCATGTTCCTCAGCTCCTCTACTTTTTTATCTATTTCCCCTAGATTTATTAATCATATCTTGCACTATGGACATAATCTCTGCTGATATCTGATAAATTATTTCTGATTTTATTTTTTCCAAATCCTCTTTCGTTGCTAATTCAGGGAGTCCAGGTGGTTTAGTATCTGATTGTTCCATCTCATTTCCCATTGGGGTTGCTTTAGTTGACCTCGAAGTCTGGTTTGGAGACTTGTTTATGTGTCTTCTCATTTCAACACGGGGTGACGGGGGAGGATGTGTGCTGCTGGCACCCATGTGGCTCACCTCCTCGGCACTTGGGGCAGCTCTGCTCCTCTGACAGCTTCAGTATTCTGAGGTGGTTAAAATACATTCTTAGCTAACCCTGGGTACTTTACTGTAGATTTCAGTTCTTATTCAACCAAGAAGCACAAGTTATTAAATTCCACACCCTCTGAGATATAGAACAAATAGCCACTGACCTCAAGCAGATTAAAATCTAGGTGAAAAAGTAGGTGATATAAAAGAAATAGCCTCCATTAAGAAGCAGGATGTGCTAAATGTCATAGGATACTATAAAAAACAACTGCCTATCTTGTCCAGGCATGGAAAAACAAATTAAGCAAGGCTCAGAGAGCTATTATTCCAGATCTAAGTAGTGTTAAGCTCTACATACACAAAACATATTATCTTATTCTTCATTGGCTGAGTCTTAATCAATAACATTTCAAATCAATAATTCACTTTGTAATCTAGTGTTATTCTCTCAAGTAACTACAGCTATAATAAATTCACCAAAATAACTAAGCCATGAATGAAACAAATGTTATGAATGAAATGTTCTTGTAGCATCATAAAGCTGGAAGACAAACCAGCTCCTCAAGACAGAAAGTGTTTGACAATAGAAGAATTTAATCTTTCTATCTTATATTTAATTGACAGTGTTCATGGGTAAAATGCCATATTCTCTGAATGGAAATTTCATTGACTGAATCTAATCTCAAACTTTAAAAATACTAACATCAATTTAAAAACTCTAGTGTGCACCTAAACCAAAGACTATTTTTTAAACCCAATTTAACACTTAGTAAGTATTTAATGATGGTTGACACAATAAAATTTTCATTCACATAATATATTTTATCATTCAGACTTCCCACAGCCAATTATTATTTAGTGACTCAAATGGCAGGGCATATACAAACTGACACCATAGGCAAGACTCCATCTCTGCTGATAAAAAGGAAGGGCCTCAAATTTCCCTTGGGAATCGAGAAAAATGTCTCCTCCTCCATGTTACACAAAACTCTGTTTACCTCTAATCATTGTAGCCTCAGCTTTGAACACCACTACCGTTACCCTGCACTCACAGTACACACACACATGCATATGTGCATGCACACCCACACAATCATATTACCCCCAAGAAAATACTACACCTCACCCCAGTGCCAGAAAAGCTGGAACAGAGGAGCCTAGATCCCTAAACATACAGGGTTTAGAAATACCTTCTCATCTTACCCCATAATGTTGGTGTCATCTTGAAGAGTAGTAGAGAAAGTATCTCCCTCTTCTAGTCTCAAAAGCAACTCATTTCTTGCCTTAAGAAGGACTGATACTTCTTTCAGAGAAAATCCCTGCTTATTAAAAATTATCCAGAAGTTTGTTTCAATTAAACTTCTGTGTGGCTGTCTGCTCCTACCTGGGTTACCATAGGCCATAGCATCCCAAGGCAGATCCTGGCAGAGAGACCACTCTCCCTTCATTATTGTTTTCCAGGACAAGGCCTACTGGAAGATGTCTATTTAGCTATCTACATGGCATACTTCGAATGACAGGATCTTCTTCCCAAAACCTCCCAGTCCCTCCCTTTCTTCTTTCCTTCCTTCCTGATATCCTATTTTTAATTCCTGGCATGAGTTAATTTAAGAATCCTCTGGATATATATAAATCTAGCCTTCATAAAACCATTAGGAGAGGAAGACAGGGACAGAAATGCTATATCACCTAGACAATATACTTGCATCAATTCACTGGAGAAAGCCTGCCCCTAATGTAAGTTGATGTGATGCAACAACTTCCAGTCAATGTACATTGAATATTTACTATGTGCAGGATATTATGCCAAATGCTAGGGAAAAAGAAAAAAAATCCACACCCTACCTGGCGATATGCATCAGGAAATGACTAGGGTGTGTGTGTTTGCTTGATTACAGAATTATCAATTTATTATAAAACTTCATTTTTAAACTACTGAAACAAATCTATATTATTGCACATCACTCTGAATGCATTTTGGTGAGTCATGAGGACATATACATGCTTTTTTACGTTACAATCACTGTGTATAAAATAGTTTTCAATAAGTGCTACATTTTTCAATAAGTGCTTCAGTAAATACTACCTTCCATAAACTTAAATGCAACATTTCCACAACTGTACATGACAATGATTTTTATTGGTTCATATGTTTTCATGTTTTATTGGTTTATGTGTTTTATTGGTTATATGTTTCCAATATATGATAGTTACATTCATTTTGAGGAATTGATACATATTCATACTGAAGCTTGATATGATAGTGACTTTTATCTGAATTTTGTGTTTCAATATACCTTAGGAAGATGACAACTTCCTACCATGAAATGGCTTGTTAGGCTTTGCAAAGACACAATTTTTGGCATCCCATAGTGAAAAGACACCAGAATTTACTTAAACACTTCTCTCCTGGTCATTATTTGGGTGATTGTTCCTTTTTTCTGTATTCATTGTTATAGATCACTGTCATGCACAATTTCTAATAATTTTCTCTTTTATTCTTTTGGGAGTATATTCTTCAGAGCAAGTTATAACTTTCATTCCATCTTGGCAGATCACTTGACAGAAGAACTAGAATAATGAAAAACCACTAACCAAGCAATTAATGGATTATGTGTCCTTTTAGGCCTTATGGTGACTTCTGCTAACTTGAGTTGTTTTCATTTTCAAGACCTAGTATTTCTTCTATAAGACATTTCACTTAATTTCCTTCTTCATTAGTCATCTATTCAAATCCTTTACTGTTAAAAGTGACTTTTTTTCTGGTACCTGGGATTGAAGCTAGGGCCTTCACATTGAGCTACACCCTAAGCCCTTTTTTATTATTTTAAGGCAGAGTTTCACTAAGTTGCTAGGTTGCCCAGGTAGGGCTCAAATTTGTGATCCTCCTGCCTCAGGCTTTCAGAATGTTGAAATTACAGGTGCATGCCACTGTGCCCAGCTAGAAATGAAGTTTTGTGAGAAATAGGAGAAGGTAAGATGAAGATCAAGACATAGCAGAGTTTACAGCATTCGGATAGCAAGGGGAAAGACTCCTACCATAGAGCACACATCCCAAGAGCACTTGGAAGGGACCAGGGAAATTCTATTCCAGGTCATCCCAACCTTCTGCACAGAAATCCACAGACCTCTACCCCCAAGAAAGGGAAATTCCCCCAAACTTTTTGTCCCTTTCAAAGCCATAGAAGATAGCCAGTTATTCTACATGAGCTGGCATTTTCAAAGACCTTTTCAAACATGCTTCACAGCTCCTGAATTAATCTGACCATCCTCAATTTGCAAAGGAAGAAGCTGAGTCATAGAGTGCTTGGCAGACAGACTCAGGGAAAGTCTGTTAGTGGGAGAGCAGGAGGCAATGCTCCCAAATTCTTGCCCTGGGCTCAAGGAAAAGAGGCCACCCTGACTCTATTTTGTCCATCAAGAAACAGACAGCCAATTGTGACTTCCCCAACTCCCACAAAAGAGCAATTTGCTGCTTTGCCAACAGTGGGGCCAGAATATACTGGCCCTATTGCTGTGGGGCTGCTAAACATAATATTCTTCACCAAGATGAGAGCAGTCTGAATAAGCTGGCTGGCCACACCACATGCAAACTGAATCTGCAGGTGGTTGGGGGTTTCTAATGCAGCTAGATATGAAAGGGAGAGTCAATATGTTCTCCATTTCTTCTATGTTCCACAAAATGAAAATTTTTAAATGTATTTTGCATTGTTACAGTTTATATCTTAAAAAGTCCCTCCAGAATCTCATGTTTTCAGAGGTTGGCCCTAGTTGGAACAGGCAAGTCACTGGGGATGTGACCTATAATGGTGTATTCTTGTCCGTGACTCCTCCTCTCCCTCTCGGCTTCCTGGCTGTCACAAATTGAGCAGCTTTCCTCTGCCATGCCTTTCTACCATGCTGTTTCTCCCTTGGAGTCAACAAATCATGGCTAAAATCTTCTGAAAATCATGAGCCAGAGTGAATCTTTCTTCCTTTAATTTATGAGTGTTGGGTATTTTGTCCCAGAAATGGGAAAGTGACTAATACCAAAAACTGGTACCAAGAGTAGAGACATTTCTGTGACCGAACCTGATCATGGTTTAGAAGCCTTTGGAACTGGTTTGTGGGAGGAAGTTCAGAAAACAAGAATGCTGATAGGAATATGGACAATAAAAGCCAGGTTTATGAGATTTCAATTGGAAATGAGTCTATTGGAAAACAGACTAGCATGTTTATGCTGGCAATGAAATTGTCTCATTTTGCCCTTCTCCTGTGACTTTATTTGAGGTTGAATTTAAAGGTGGCTAATTAATCTGGTGGAGAAAATTGTAAGGCAGACTTATATTTGGGTTGTGAAATGAGTACCTTTGGATGCCTTTAGCCAGATTTACAGTAAGAATCAAGAGTAGAAAGTAGAGCGCCAAAAAATGTGAATTGTTTTGCTGGTGGGCAGAAAAGAAGCAACAGTAAAGTAGGAGCCAAGGGAAGCTTGGTTGCTAAAAAGATAAGCATTAAAACGAAGCCAAATACTTTGCATCAAGACAATAGAAAAGATGGCTTAAAGGTATCTCAAGACTTGGTCAGAACCCACTCATCACAGGCTCGAGGTATATGAAAGTAAACTCCTTTGAAAGACTTTGCTTTAAGAAAACAGCCCCGGGGCACCCTCCTAATTCACAGATATCTAGAGAAGTGTTACCCATCCAGGTATTCAGAGCCCACTGCAGCTATGGTCTAAGGGGGCCAGTCTACTGTTCAAGCTCCTGGAAGACCTTGGTACTGATTTTTCATGTGGTACTGGTTTTTCAGGCATCCAGAATAAAAGAGTTGTGTGATCATGGAGGCTTCTATCCAGATTTCAAAGGAAGATATAGGAGGGCTGGTAATGTGCCCTTGAGAGGGCATCAGGTGAAGTTGTGAGAGTAAAATCAAAGGTGCAGTGGAGACCCCAGGAAATTGGAGATGCCAGAAATGTGGATAATCTCTTGAGGAAAGCCACAGACACTGACTGGAGCCAGTCTGAGAGAGAGAGGCCATGTGGGCTATACCCAGCAAGGCCATAGAGGTGCAGCTGCCCAACCACTCTGAAGTACACATCTCACCACAGCTTATCCTTGGTGCTGGACATGGAGCTACAAGATTTAATGTTTGCTCTACTGAGCTTAGGTCTTGTTTGGTTTCATTTCTATTCCCTTATTCTTCCCTTTTGAAATAGGAATGTTTACCCTGTAGCATTGTATATTGAGAGTATTTAGCTTTCTTTTTTACTTTTATAGAGGCTCACAGCTAAGAGTTCTTGACTCTCAGAGGAGACTTTGGACTTGGCCTTTTGAGCGATGCTGGAACTCTTTTATTTTTTTTCTGGCATCAGGGATAGAACTCAGGACATTGTGCTTGTGAAGCAGGTGCAGCACCACTGAGCTAAGTCCCCGGCCCATGGAACTCTTAAGATTTTGGCAACTCTTAAGAGATGGGCTAAATACATTTTGCATAGTGAAATGGACATGAGGTTTTTAGGGGCTGGGGCAGAATGTTATGGTTTAGATCTAAAATGTCCCCCAAAAGTTGCATGTTTTAGAGGAAGGGCTTGCTTGGAAGAGGCAGGTCACTGAGGATGATCTTAAAGGGTGTATTCTTGTCCCCTGCTCTTCCTTTTTTTCTCTAGTTCCTGACTGCCATGGGTTGAGCTGTTTTCCTCTGCCATGCCTTTCTGCTCTGCTCTTTCTTCCTTGGAACCAACCAATCATGGACTGAATCCTCTAGAAACCAAGAGCAGGAATGACCCTCTCTTTAACTTGCGGATGCCAGGTATTTTGTCTCAGCAATGGAAAAGTGACTAGTACATGCAAAGATTCATATTTTTAAGTAATCCTAATTTCTTAATCCCTCATTTGGATTCACTGTCTTTCCAAAATCTTACAGACAATAGCAACATACTAGGAGAATTGACTTGGCTGCTAAGCTGCTTATCTATCTTTTTGCTTGAAGTCCATGTAGGTTGTAGGGCTGTATTATTGGTACCCAAAAGACTGGCTGTTTGACAATGAAGGGGTTTTTTCTTAAAAAGGTAAGGCCTCTACAAACCATCACACCAGTTGAAAGTAAGAGAAGGAAACAGACCCACTATTTCCAAATTGACCCTTTCTGATTAATTAAGGAGCAAAGTGGATGCTACTCAGAGTCGGTTTACCTTCCATAAAAAATTCTTCTGTCAGAGTTTTATTTCACTTTCTGGCTATTAGTGAACAGGCACTGGATGAAAAAGGGATAATGGATAATGAAAAGAAGATCAAGTGCCCACTTAGAAATTTACTGTAAAGTGTATACAATGGGGGTCTTCAGATGTAAATATATTTTTAAATATTTGTCTTTCATAATCATTCCAAGCAAACAAACAGAGCACCATTCACTCCTGGCTGAGAGCCAAGAAGGATGCCAGTGCTCCTGGGGCCCAAGAGCAGCTTTTGCTGTCTCTCATTTGCCATTCTGATCCTCACAGGCTGATACATTGTGCATTCACTATTGGCAAATGCTCAACTCTACCTTGGCAGGAATATGTTCTAGGAGTTTGATTTTTCCAGGTGTAGAAACCACCAGGAGAAATGCTTTTGTTTTTATTAGGCTCCCAACAAACCCACTCTTGTATGCACGCTCCACCCAGAAAGGCAGGCACATAGTTGGCAGCTTACTCACTGTGACAGCCTGGGCTGGGCACACATGGCTCTGGCTGCCGCTTCCTTCAGTTTGGCCAGCCCCTAGCGTTGGATGCATTAACTCAACTCATATTAACTGTAGCTGATGTACACCAGGTTCATCTGTAAGTACTGGGAGATAACCATGAAGGAAAAAGACAAACTCCTTGCTCTGGTACACTTTTTTTCTAGACAAAAAGACTGAAAATAAACAATTTTTTAAATCCATAAATGTGGCCATTGCAAGCACTGTTAAGAGCATTGATGAAAATGCAAACAGATGACATGAGAGTGAGTGACTTTTGTGGCACTAGATGTCAAGGAATTAGTCTGTGGAAAGATTACAGTTGAGCTTCTTGAGCCTGAGTAATGAAAATGAAAGAAACAAAACATGCAAAGAATTTAAAGTCAGAATAGGCCGATGGGGGAATCATTTATGGCCTTAGAGAAGTACCCAAAAAACTGCAATTCCTGTCTCAGACTGTTATCTTACCAGAATAGGTGCCTAGAGAAACAACTTACCTTTGACACACATAGTGCAAAGCCAACTGTGGCCTGGCAGGTCATTTCATCCAATATGTCATTTTAAGGTTTAAGTGCAAAGACTCAGAAGGACAGGGTTATTTGCCCTAAGCCGCATAGCTTCAGACAGATATAACAAGCTAGAGGAAAGGTGGAGGGGAGCTATGAGGAGGTGACAGTTTTCTAAGGTAGATTACTCTTTCTGGAACCTCTAACTCACAGCAGGCTGCTCCACAACAAGGAAAGAGAACTAAATTCTCATAAAATATGACTGCCTAAATTACCCAGGACTGGTGAGGTTTTTCTGCAACTCCAAAATCTTAGTGACTTAAAGCAATTTAGGTTTCCTATCATGGATCTGCAGAAAGGCTGTGTCAAGTCTCTCTGGAGCATTCCCCAGATGGAAGGGGGCACTCTGAAGGGCACACCCTGGCAGTGAAATATTCCCACTCAGAGGTGACCCAAGTCACTTTGCTCACATCTTGTTGGCCAGACCTATTTAAATGGCCCCTCCAAACCACAGTGGGCCTAGGTTATGCTGGCCACACACATACCCAAGAGAAAGACAAGCTAGAATTATTTGGTAACTAGCACTTCAGACTGCACACTATGTTCTATGCTGTACAGCTTGTGCCAGCAAGCTGAAAAACCCTCCACAGGACCAAGCAACAAGGTTTCCCTTGTCATCCCAGAAAAGCTGAGGCACACTCAGCAGTAAAACAACAGAGAACATAAAAAGGAGAGAAGCACATAGTAGCTGATCTATAATTGTTCTGTCAGCAGCAAGAGAGAGAGAAGTATGGTTGGCTGAGGAGGTAGAATGCCACGCTAAAAGCTGGAAGTCAGGTCCCTAAGTACTCAGAGATTTGGACCTTGAATCAAAATCCTACTGTGGTAGAAACAGGATGCTCAGATGTATCTCGATACGTACTAAGCGGGAAGCTTAATGTTATTTTGGAAGACAATTTCAATAGTGACTGGTTCCAGCAAAGATTTTAGCTCTGACATGGAAACTGCTCACCTTGAACTTTCTAGAGCCATTTCCCTGCCAAGTAAAGCTGTATAAACAGGTGAGTTCAGCCCTACACATTCCCTAGGACAAGAAGTTGTGAAATATTACCTGCCCACTCACTCACTTACAGGTACCAACTTAGATTTTGCCTTAGAAATAGTCAGATTTACCTGGCATGGTAGTCCATGCCTGTAATCCCTATGCTCACTCTCCGGAGGCTGAGGCGGGAGGATTGCCATGAGTTCAAGGTCAGCCTGGGCTACCTAATGAGCTCAAGGCCAGGCTGAATTACATAGTGAGACCCTGTCTCAAAAAAAAAAAAAAAAAAGAACTAGAAATAGTCAGATTTGCTGTCTTCCAGTACCTCTGGCACCTGTGAGCTACCTTAGAGTGTTCATCTCCAGCCTCTCCTGGCCTTCATAATCTTGTGTAACATGCGGGTAGGATTCCAATGCTGCATCCTGTGTAAGATCCAGAAAACTGACACAAATATGCACTTTCTCGAATGAGAGTTCAACCTCTCCAATCCAAAAATAATGTGAACATGGAGAAACAAAATTCTGTCTTGTTCTCTTTTGCCTCAACATAAACACACATGACAGAGGTTTGGTACTCTGTTTTCAAAGGCCACAGGGAGATGAGTTGTTTGTTTTTTGTGGTTTTTTTGGTACCAGGGATCGAACTCGGAACCTTATGCTAGGGATGAGTTTAAAAATTCAGCCCAAGGACTCAGCACTTCAGAGAAACCACACAGCACAGCTCTAGACACATGAACCCCAAGAATATCTTCATAATCTGCCCATTTATTTCATATACATCATTCCTTTACCCAAGCTCTCCTGTTAGAAGGACAAGAATTCCAAATGGACATGCACTTAATGGCTACGGAATTCTTCACCACTTTTCCATGGAAATTACACAAAAAAACCTTAGCTTTATAGCAGCATGTCAAAATGCCCTCAGTCTGCTGACCTCTGCTGGAAACACTGGAATTCTTCTTAAGGAAATTCCACCCAATGACCTTTTTCAGCACATAATTAGAATGTGAAGTTTTCTTCAGCCATGTGCTAAGATGTTTCTTGTATAAAACCACTGGTGATCTGAAATCTCCTGTGATTACTGGGGACTGCTGTGCCCCTTCTCAGAGTTCAAAAGCTAAGCAGTCAAATACTGATGGGCTTTGGAGACACACTGTGCCGTGTTTGCCTAGGTGAAACGCTTTCTCATTACGACTCCACATGATCTGCAGTTACTGGCCCGCGGAGGCTTTTTAGAGAATTCATATACGTTTTCTTCACCTCACAAAGAGGTCGGAGTTCACACGCTGTCCCAACCTCCCACCCCTATCTGGCTCCACTTGGTCAAGGCTTGTTTAATCCTATTAAAGTGTCACATCTGGGTGATAAAACTTTGTCATGGGGCCTCACATACAGCCTTCTGAGGAACTTTTAGTGTTGATTCATAAATGGCCCTTGTTTAGGGTGGAGGTTCAGCTTCTACTTGGAACCAACAGTAACCCATCTTCTTATCCTTTTCCTTTCTCTCTCTACCCCAACTCCCCACCTTCACCATCGGCACTTGATCCAGTTTCACCAGACTGCAGCTGCAGAGGAAATTCTCCTTTATTATCTGCTGCACAACTCACTTCCTCTATGGAAGCGTCTAGGAACATTCACTCCCAGGCCTTAAGAGTAATTTTTCAGGTGTGCTTCCCTCCTCCCGGCAGCCAGACAACATTCTGTCTTTGTTTACAACCTCTACCAAAATATCCCTAGTCAGTGAAAATTCCCCAGGATAACCTGAGAAGGGACTATTTGCCAATGTGAAAAAATAGTAGTCATGGGTTCCTCGTGTTGACCACTTCATCATTATCACCATGACGACCACCACGAATATGTTCGAGAGCTGACAATATGTCAGGCACTAATCTGTCCTCTTCCCACTGGAGGAAGTCAGTTAGCCCTAAACGCAATCCGATGAGGAAGCAAATACTGTTATCCCCATTTCACAGATGAAGACACTGAGGTTCAAGGAGAAGAAATAATTTGCCCAACATGATGTAGCCAGCTAATGATACAGGTTGGATAAAACTTTATTGTTACTCTAGATGCATTCTCTTAATAATAGGATTTCTAAATGACCCGTGGAATTTCCAGATAAGAATGCTGCCTTGACCAGTGACCTACCCATTCTCTGCTCTTTCTTTCTTTCTTTCCTCCTACGGCACAAATGAACTCATGTATCCTGTGGAATGTAGGGACATCTGTGAGGGAGAAGGTGGCCCACCCTCAAGCCCAACACTGCCTGCCTGCCATGTGAAAAGGAGGCAGCCCCAACCCCTGTCTTCATGGTACTGGGCTCTTTGGGGATCTGTTGGGGTCTACAATGAGCACCTAGCACAAGAGTTGGCCCCTGTCCCCACGGGCCCAGGACATGCATGCTAATCCTTTCTCTGGAGACTGGTAGTCTGTCCTCATGCCCCAGCTTTAATGAGCTGTACTGTAAGGATTTCCAACTCCCACAGGCTCCTCAGCTTCTGACTGATCACAGTTCTAGGAGTTTCCACGTCCTTCCTGGTTTGTTTTGTGTATTTCCTCACCCCTGACCTCCACCTCACCTCCCTCCTGGCCCCCGTACTTCCCTAATCACTAATGTCCTTGGCTCAGCCTCTCCAGTCTATGTCATGGATGGCAACCCCTCAGGGTGTGAGTGTGAGGACTTGCTTGAATGAACCTCAAATTCATGGTTGAGCCAAAGCAAATTTACTAAGTAGGTGATGTTTCCACACACTTGCCACATGTGCCCAATCTGTCCCACTCCTGGCGTATCCCCGGACAAATCTTGGCACTGGGTCTCTCACATTCATACTCAGAGACCTTGAGTAATGTTTCATGGCCACAGATTAAGCACAAGTTCTCTCTGATGCTTTCCAAACCCACCCCCATCCTTTCCTTTGGCAAAGCCTTGCTATGTTCTCATTACACCTCTCCACAGAACCTGGCCCCAGTCAAGCATAACTATTGTTATCCTGAAGTGCAGCTACTGACCTTAGGCAAGTCCCTGCACCTCTTGGGACATAACGTTCAACTAAAAATGGCAGAAGATCCCAAAAGTCCTTTCCCTAACATATTCCATTCTTAGACTTGGGAAAATTAAAGCTAATTTGATGGCAATAGGGCTAGACACCTAGAACATTTTTTTTAAATCTTAGTAGAAGATGATTTTGAGTTCACATCAGCTTTAAAAATGTTATTTTTGTTGGGGATGTAGCTTGGTGGTAGAGCATTTGCATACCATGCCCAAGATCCTAGGTTCAAAACCTAATTCATATATTTGTGTGTGTGTGTGTATATATATATTTTTTTTTTTTCATATTCTAGCATCATCTTAACCTCTGCTTCAGGATGACTGTCTAACTTTGACCTCTAAAGTGGCCCCTTCATGTATCAGCCACTGTGGTCCTCACATCATTCTTAGGCCATGCCAAAGATTCATCAGGGTCTGGAATGATCCAGTAATGAAAATCCACTAAAGCTAAAGGTGCTACAAGTCAGAGGACATTTATGAATGAGATTTTTCACTACACTAACAACAGGAAATGAGTCATTCAACTTCTAATTGGCCATAAATTCCTCTTTTCAGATCTGCAGGATTCACCATCAACAGCATTTAAATCTAGTGGAGGAACAGGAAGGTGGGTCCTCCTATGGTGGGTGTTAAAATAAACAAGCTCTGGCAGTGTGAAAACCTCCTTGTGCTTTAAGATGAAGCTGAGACAGAGAAGGAAGTGCCCGGAAGGAAGTGCCTGGCCATGACATGCTCTGTGCTCATAAGCTGTCCCAGATGTAAGTCAAACTCAATTTACAAATTACCACACAAATGCTAATACTCATTTCTATACAGAGCCACAAAACCCTTTTCTGCTTTTGTAAGTGTTTATACTGTTATTAACTACTGACAAAAAGACAATAACTGAGAAAAATAAAACATCACGGAAGGTACAGATTCTGCAGGAATGGCATAAGTCACATTGCTGTAGATGAGTGAGTTCGGACAATAGGGATGCGCCACACTCTATGCCATATTCATGCCCATTTATTATAGCTGGCAGCCGAGGGGGACTAGCTCCTAGAAAGGTTCCTCAGTAATGGGAAGCAGTTTGATTTCTCCTTTTAAATCATGCTTTCGGTTGGGGAGGGCTCAGGCGAAAGCAAGTGGAATCTTACAGAAGCAGAATCAGGCCAGGTTAGTGGGGGGTACAAGGAAGTTTCACACACAGGAGGTGAGCTACAAAACATCCTGAAACTGTAGCAAGTTTACTGCCAAGCAGGACGTGGGGGTTTTGGGTGCTTTGTTCATGTGCAAGCACTTTGTTCAAGCACAGGTACAAAATGGCATTGAGGCACAAGATGGAGTCTGGTTGGCTATCACAACGTTGTGTCAAATTATCCTTATTCTGTACTCAAAGGCAAACAGACCTTGGTTCACACTTAGCCACTTCTAAGAATTATTTTCCTCCTTATTTTATTCTTCAGTCCTAGAGGGAGAGCTCAAAGGACACAGCAACCTTCTGAAAGAGAAGCCACCTCCTTGTATTTATGTGTATGTGTGCATTTGTTTAGAAAAAGAGCTCAAGTGTCGTTAAACACCAAAAGGACTCATCATTCTAATAGAAGGTCCCCATCCATCTTTTAGGGCAAGAAAATAGAGCCCATATAGATGACTCCAGATCATGCAGATTATTTATACCAGAGGGAACTCCCACCAGATGTCTGTAATTTGTATTCTCAATGCTCAATCAGACCCTGAGTATACTATGTTTGAGTTATCTGGTTTCAATTTTTAAAATATTGATTGGATGCCTACACAGGCCAAGACTGTGCTAAGCCCCAGTAATACTTGTCATGTACCAGAATAGCTGCATGTGTTGTTAAAATATTAAAGTCTTCCATACTACTGAAGTCAATGTTCACTCCCCCAGTTCCCTGGAGCTCCCCCAGATGCCTCACACAAAGGGGCAGTGCCTGGCAATGCAGGCAGACTGAAGGGACCAACTTAGCACAGAGGTCAGTGACTTTGTGGATTGATAGGTCCCAGGGCCCCAACATCAGTTAACAGTGTGATTATCACCCCTGAATATAATCATGAACAAAAACTGGCCTAGCCTTTGCCCTCATTTTCCTTATAGTCAATATTAACTGGAGAAATTAACAGCTACAACCTCAAAATGCCAGTTGCTTAATATAAAGAACGTTTATTTATTTCTTTAAGTCCTTCAAGGACCCAAGCTTTGTCAGGGATGATCTCATTTCTGTGACATTCCATTGACCACATCCCAGTTACATGGCCCTAATCTAACTGCAAGGAAGGCTGGAAAAGTCCCTGAGAAGAATAAAATCATTAGTAAGCATCTAATCATCTCTGACCCATGATCTGACAGTATAACCAAGTATGACACGTGACTGTTAATTAAATAATCACATTACTAAATGTAAAATTCAACCTGTGACAAACTTCTCTCTCACATAGTGTCAGAGGTCACCTCTGTATGTCCCAGAGCATCCAGGCCCTGGAGAGCTTGCTGAGCTTGGAAGGACCAGGCCCCACACAAACCTTGCTGATTCCATAGGTCTAGAGGAGACCTGAGCATTGATTTCTAAGAGGTGCCCAGAAGATGCTGATACCAGGACCCATGCTGATTTCTAAGCTATTTTTCCTAGATTACCAGAGAGGGCTTGAGCAAGGATAGGCTTGGTCTTTTCTCCTGTTTGTCATTTTCAAAGCCCTTCTCTACTCTAGTCTCTGTCTCTCTAGGATTTTGGCCTTGAGAAGGTATTGCCACCTAACAGAGGTAAAGAGGGCACTTAGGCTCTTCAAAGCTGATTACACTTTCCTAACAGCTACCCTGAGTGTCCCCCCACCCAGTTTCCTCACCCCTCTCTCCAAAGACACACAGGATGGCCAAGGCCATGTTTGGGAAGGTCATCTTTATTGTCTTTCCTTTCCTTCCCCCTCTCATTTCAAAACCCAAATCAAAATAACCCTTCCTTCCTTTTAGAATATTAATCCTGCCCAGAAAAAGACATATGTTCACAATTTTATTAGAACCAGAAACTAGAAAAGCACATTTTAGCTGAAATGTTTACTTTTCCACTTGTCCTACAATACCAACTCCCCAGATGTCGATGAATCCCTGCCTGCCCCATCTACTTCAGGTCCCCATTTCTTGGCTTCTATATGTCCCAGGGGTAGCTGCTATAGTGAAGCCAAGTAGATCTGAGTTCAGACCCTGTCACTGGCTCTGCCAGTTATGGGACCCTGAGTCGCAGTTTATCTATCTGTGATATAGTGGTAGCAAAGCTTATCTTATAAAATTCTTGAGATGAAGTAAGAATGCATCAGGTGGAAGCCCCATGCTTGGACAAAGCTGAATGCCAATCTTCATCCTGGAATGTATTTTTCAGGTACCCCAAAAACTAAGATTACTAGTCACTCAAATGAAGTTAATGCTGGTAGCATTAAACTGCAAGGTAAACACACATTTTTTACACCAGATTCCAATTCCAGCTGTGTGGCCCTAAGCAAATTACTTCACGTTTCTATACCTCTAAGCCATTTGCCACCCGTAAGAGAGAAAACTTAGCTACCATCTTGTTTCTTATATGAATATTCTGCAAATAAGTGGGAAAAGAGTTTAAATTCTTTGAACTTCTTGTGAAAAGGAGTATTCTATAAATTCAAATCTATGGTTATATAATCCTGCCATATCAGAAAGTGAGCTAAATAGACTATTGGATGAAAACTTGTTTTCCTAGAGAAAAGATTTTTCTTCCAAGGAAGGATTATTTGCTAATAATTCTCCCTGCAATTTTAAATTAGAGGTTGGATTTTGGTTTGGGTGTTTGTGGTTTTTTTTTTTTTTCATTGAGTTATTCCCAGGTAAATCTGAAAATTAATCTTATAACCTGAGATCTAATCCCTCAACATTTAGAAAGTTCTGTAGCAACTTGAGGATTAATATCAATGCTTCACACAGGAGTAAGCAGAAGTCACTACAGTATTTTGACCCAGGACATTATACACACTGAGCATTAGACCACTTAGCATGTGCCCCAAGAAGCTGGAGCTATCAAGGAGCCAGGATGCCACTGAAACACAAATAGAAGAGGTGATGCCATGCTCAGGAAATAGGGTCTTTAGCATAATGTGCTTTTCCATCTTAAAGTTTATGAAGGACATTTTTACTCAGCTAATGACAGAAAATGAATCACTCTGCTTTTGCTGGCCAGTCAAGTCTTTTTTCCAGTCTTGGGGAGTCAGCCTGCTGCAAGATTCTCTCTTCTCAGGGAGGCACTGACACCCCTCCCAATACTCAGGATGTCCACACAGGCCTCATCCTTATATGAAAGGAGAGCTCAACTCACCCGGTGAGGGCCACCTGTCCACCAGGCTAGAGATTTTAAAATGTGGTATCCCTTCACCTTCATAGAACAGTAGACCATCAGAGATCTTGTGTGTATTTTGTTTGTTCCCTGTTCCTCTCACCACCCACACACAGAAAGAATGAGACTCAAATATCACAGGATCAACCATGATGCATGGTAGTAAAAATGAGAACCTGTCAGCTTGGAATTTAGCACTGAAGTGGGTTCTAATGAACCTGCGTCTAATCGGTTTATAATCTATCTCTCTCCCCACAATTGCCCCCCACCCAAAGCACTCTTCCACCTCAGCAGCTTGAGCAGGTGTTAGGCAAGTGGAGAGTGAGAAAAAAATATCTTAAGGGCAATTAAAAGGAGAGAAAAAATATTGATTAGTCCCTGAATATGCCAAACTCTCGCCTAAGTGTTCTATGGGGATCATTTCACTTAATTTGAAGAAATCAAGTCTAGGGGTGGCACATCCTGCAAATAACTGACCTATTCCATTCCAGTGTCTTCTAATTTCCAAGAGCAGCCCCCACATAGTGAGTGTTGTTGATTTTAAGCTCATGTTGATCAGAGGCAAAAATGCAGACCCACCACACAAGGAAGGGTGTGGTCACCCAAGTGCAGGTATGCCGGGAAGCCATGGACCAGGAAGAGAGGGCTTTGTCCTTCTACAGAGGGATCCTGTCCACAAGCCACTGTTCAGAATGTATTTTATACAGAACACTGTATCTTTAGTGCCTAGTGTGGAAATAAATCAAGCAGATCCCAAGATGAGGGCTGAGACTTCTAGGTAAGGAGACAACACACTCGGTGACATAACAAAGAGAAGGAGAAAACCGGGGCGGGGGGGGGAGTCGAGAGTGGAAAAAGGGAAAAAATCTGGAAGAAGGCAAAATAAGAGCTCTGGGATAGCCTTGCTATATTTGAAGTGACAGGATCCTTTTTCTTCTCTCCAAAGTGTAAGCCAAATGTTGGTGAACCCTGAATTTGAAAGTGCATTTGATTTTATTCTTTTCCTTCTGAACAACCCCATCCTTCAAAACACACACACACACACACACACACACACAAAGCAGAAAGTTCAGTGATTTTCAGCCTGAGGGTTTGAAGTGCTCAGGGTCCCTGGAACCATGAGTTTGAATTCCAGCCCAAGAATAAGAGCTCACTTCTTTTAATGGTTCTGATGGAGGGGTTCTATTTACTTTCCTCTTCAAGGTCCAAGTCTGCAAATTGCTAGTTTGTAGCAAAATTCTGTGATTTATCAGGGTAGTTAGGATAAAAATGTGTCTGTCCTTCCGAGCACAAAAGAGCAAAAGGTGTTAATGTGCACAATGGGGAAAACAGGTTAACAGATTAACGGCTCAGAGCTCTTGTCACCCATCTTCATGAGGAGTAATCATTTGTTAACTAAGTAAGTGTGAGATGAAATGTCTTGATTCCAAGCACCAGTAGAAGAATGTGTTGTTTAGAACTGAGTCACAGCTAAAAGATGCCAGAAGGAGCAACTCAAGCATATTTGTATTTACTCCCGACCACTAATGGTTTTAATTGAGGTACAACATCTTTTGTAAAAACAAATGATTGATTGTGACTATAAGATGAAAACAAGGTCATCACTTGTGGTTCCAGGGGCCGCTTGTGGTTAAGATCATTGGCTCTGGGATAGGCCAGCCTGGATTCCCTTCCTTGTCCCATCATGTATTGAGTGGAATGATTTTGACAGTTTATTTAATCTCTCTGTGCTTCAGTTCTCTCACTTGTAAACTGTAGAAGTAGAACAGCAAGTTCTTGGAGTTTGGGGAATAATTTAAATAATGCACAACAATGAGGGACACATTCTGGCACATCATATGAACTTAAAACTAGTAGATCTCATGATTCTGAATAATAATAGATAGCAATGACTTTTCTAGAAATGAAGAAGGACAAAAGGGCACCATCGTGTACCCTGTTGTGTAAGAGTGAGGATCACTACCAAAAATGAGTTGTTGCAAAGGGTGTGTGTTATCTGCAGGAAGGATGTGAAGGTTTAAAAAAATAAATAAAAGAGGAACTGAAGCTTAGGCATGAGTTAGTCGAGTATTTATCCGTGGGCTTTAACCATTTGCAACTGAGAGAATTTATTTCTTTTCCAACAGCACTTATATTTCAGACACTACTAGCTACATGGGTGATACAAAGACAAAGAATAAAATGATCCTGTTTAATGATTCCACCTAAGAAATCCAGAGGAGGGGTGCTAGATCATTAAAGCTATGTACTAGCTCTTTAATGATTCCACCTCAGAAATCCAGGGAAGGGGTCCTAGATCATTAAAGCTATGTACTAGTCCTTTAAGTGACCAGAAACTTCTCTAGGGATAAACTGAAAGAAGACAGGGAATGACCGTATTTAGCATTCCAAAGGGGAGGAAAATTCCTCTCTAGACATTGAGGCATTTACTCAGTGAAGGGGTGTGACCATCTGTGTGTTTCAGAAAGATGTCTTCAGTGGCACTATGAAGAGTATGTTTGCTGGGAAATAAAAGTAGGAAAACAAGGAAATAACCCATATACAAAATGATGAAAGTCTGAACAATGAGAAGTTGTAGATGACTAGGTTGGAGAAGGAGAAGTGTCAGCATATGGCAACAGCTTCGGTGTCAGGAGTTAAGAGCCAAAAGAGCTCCAAGGACTCCATCTTGGACTGCATGGTGGTACCTGATTCAAAAGACTATGGAATAGAAACAAACACTCCTCTTTGGGATTTAGGGAGGAAGAGAGGAAGATACAAATGTATGTGGACATATTAGGCTTGAAAAGCTGGTGACCAACCCAATGAAGGTGGCCATAGATGGTGAGACCAAGTCTTGGGCCTTAAGTGAAATGTAGTCTAAAACATTGCTCCACACATCAGTGGCATTCAGGTTGTCTTTGAAGGCATGGTCAGGGAGAGCCTGTAGAGAAAGTGGAAGGTTAAGGATGAACTCTCAGGGTACACAAGGCAAGGACAGCAAATGGAGCTCTCCAGGAGAGAGGAATGTAGTCAGATCATCCAGTCAGGGAACTCTGGTTCAAACTCTGGGCCCCAAGCTACACTTTGATTCTCCCAGGTTCTCCTGTACCACTATATTGAGAGGTGTGTTGACTTCTATTTGATCTCACAATAAACAGCTAAGTTAGCATCTATGAAGAATAAAGAGCATGGACACTGGTATTGGAAACATCACTGACCTGTGCCAGGGCAGGACCTCCTGTCTCGTTATCCTTTCAACACCTTGGGTTCTGGCACAAGACCACACATGTTCTTTGTACAACCTGCTGCTGTTGAAGGATCAGCCTTTTCAACAGTGCTTCTCCAGCACCACCCTATTCTACCTCTGTGCCAGATCACACAGGCATGGTGTGCTCAGCATTCCACATTGCAAGGTGTGAGGCAGCAGTCATTCCAAACACTTTTATGATCTCCTAAAAGAACCTCACTTCAAGTGTACTTTCATGGCCTGAGCACCTGCAAAAGACACAGGACAGCTCTAATCTTCCTGTTTTAGAGATGTACCATCACTGGAGTCAGGTGAGCCATGGATTAGAATTTTGTCTCTGCCCCTCTTTATCACAGGACGTCAGATGCTTTACTTAAACAATTTGATTGCTAGTTTTTGCATCCTAGAGAACTGGAAATGATCCACTGATCGGATGCTATTGGGTGCCAAGACTGCTTCCTTCTTAGCAAGACCTTAGACTGTCCAGATATCCACCTCCACTTGTGCAACCATGAGCTTCAGGGCAGCCACACTCACACTTAACTCCAAGAATGGACCTGATCAATCTGAGTGATTCTATGTACCTTTAATGATTTGTCAGAAATAAGCAAAATTCTGAAAAATAAAATGTAGAGGAAAAATCTGCTGCAAACATTTGGAGAAATTTTTCTCACTCCTAAAAGAGAGCTACAGGAAGAGATGGTCTCACTCTGGACTTAGCTCCATATGCCTGCAATGTCTAGAAATATGACTGTCATCTTGCTTCTAGTCTTAGAGTAAAGCCAGTGAAAGTGATGGCAGACAGGAAGGAAGAATCAGGTTTGCACTTGACATATTGGATCACCAGATCAACCAGCTCTGCAGACTCGCTGATCTAATTTTGGACTTTCTAACATGAGAGGGAACAAATTTTCTAACCACTTAAGCCAACTTCCTGTGGGAATTTCAAATATCTTAACTGATAAAGTGTCAGTATCCTCTTTATAAGATTTCAGTGAAAATTAAATGAAATCCTGTAGAGTGCTTGGAATGTGGGAGCTGCTCAAATAACTATTGCAATGGTTGTACTGCAACATTTCACCTCACCCTCCACCTCAGTTTGGTCTATCAGTGAAGGTCTATCCTGTATGGTTCACCTTGGGAAAATACCATGCAAATACTGCACATTAATTTGCTCTACGATCTTGCAGCTGGTGAACTATAATATGCATAAATTGTGCGCTCACCACATACTGCACTAAGCACATGTTCCAGGTTATCACATTGAATCTTTACAACATTTCTAAGTAAATTTTGCAAATTATAAATCTAAGGCTCCCAAGAGGTGAATGTGATAAATGAACTATTCCAACAGGTCAGGGGGAGGAAAAGGAAAGATTATTTGAAAGTTCAATTGACATATTTTTCTTGATATTGGAAAATAATCAGCTAATTCAGCACTTTGCACTTTTATTATGTTTTTTAGAAACAGAGGAAGGAAGGAGGGAGGTAGGAAAGTGGGGGAAGGAAGAAGAGGGAAGGGAAGGAGAAGAGGAAGGGAGGAACAACAACAAAAATGGTTTCCCTCCCTTGAAATCCGTGTTAGAATTTATAATTGATAATTTGAAATAGGAAAAGGTCCAAAGGTGGAGGGGTGGCAGGAGGGGAAGGGGAAAGGGAAGAAAGGAAAGGAAAAATTATGAGAAAGAAAAAAAAAATGGAAACGAAGTCTATGTAAATAGGGAAGGGTAGATGGGGTGAAGGGCACATAGGTAATGGGGGAAAAAATAAGAACTAAGATACATCATGTTCAGGTACAAACACCCAGTGATAAATGTAAATGTATTGTATACCTAAAATGTACCAATTAATATATAAATTTTAAAAAACAAAAAAAACAAATTACCTTAACAGCCACCTCTATGATTCTCTTTAAGGAAACATTTTTAAAAAGTAGAATGTGAGACTATGAGGACAGGGGTTAGCAGAAGACAGGGAAATAACAAATATGACAAAAACAACATGATTTCTGAGAAAGGTGCAGGTAACTTTTAACTAAGGCCAGTTGCTCTTCTGATATGTAAAGATGTAGATTCCCATCTGATTCCCTCCAGCCCTTAACATAAAACTTACTAAATACAAGCACATATGCATACACACTAGGGGAGGGGGGCTGGAGAAATAGGGATAGTTTGGTAGTTTTATAAACATCAAAAAGGCTGAGTTTTTTGTTGGCATTGACACACGGTGAACCCAGGTACCCAAGGATGAGTGGATCCTCAACTGAATCGCTTTAATACAAGCAGGAGGGCTACTCCGAAAGTATCATCCACTCTAACCATTAGGGCTGAAGGCAGAGCATCGCCAAGAGTAAGGACTGCCCTGAGGCAAGTTGTCCATAGATTGGGGAAACTAGTTTAGTCCTCGTGGCAGCTCTCTGAGGTAGGAACTAGTTTTATCTCCGTGTAACAGCTGGGGAAGGTGAGGCACAGAAGGTTAAGGAACATGCTCCAAAGCCTGTACTCTTGAAGTCAGTTGAGCCACCTGTCCTGATACAGTGTATCCCAGGGAACACAAGCTATGCTATCAGACTTTTGCTCAGAATTTTGAGCGGGATCAGGGTGAAGTTGAAGGCAAGCTTTTTTGAAGTGGTGGGCAGTGGAGGGGATGAGATGGGGACAACTGACACTTGGGTCAAAGTGATTTAACTCAGTCCTAATTGACACTGACACCCCAGGTTTGTTTTCTGGCTTCTATCCACGTGGCATCGGAAAAGCTATTTATCCACTCTGATCCTTAGTTTTTTCATCAATAAAGTAACGGGCTCATAGGAAGTCTAACCTCATAGAACCAGGCAAGTCATAAATTGCTAATGAACCTAAAGCGCCTAAGTGTCCAATAAATGGAGCCTTTTATCTGTTCTCTGCAAGTAAATTATGTACTGACATAGAGGGCACAAGCAGACAGCTGGCCTCCCAGAATCTGCTCAGCCTCTGATTGTCAGGTGCAACATCTGCAAATGGAAAACATCTGGTTACTTAGTGTCAGCCACTAGGATTTTGGCAAATAAAATAAATATAGGCCTAACAAAAATTTAAGGGAAATATGCATTCAAAAGGTCACTTTACTGCATGATTGGGTGAAATGAATATTAAAATGGAAAATAAAATGTTCCATGCCACTGTCTGAACATAATATGATTAGTTGCAGTCTAGAATTAACACAATACCATTTTTCCAAGGATTAAAGTTTCTTATTCCAAGCTCAACACATATGTTGAGGTTTTGCTTTCTTTCTCCTGGCAGGATTTGTATAAGGGAGCCTGAAATGAGATTAAACAAACATATAACAAACCCATATCACATTTTCAGCTGAAAAAAAAAAAATGAAAGCCTGAATCAGTTAAATGACTCTCTCCTTCCAGCTGGGCCATAAATGTCAGTTGTCCTACTTCAATAGAAACAGAGGGCCTGTCTTATGTTTCTATGGGGAATCAAGTGAGATGAGAAACCAACCCAGAGAAAAGAGCTGATTGTTTAAAAAACTGCAAGGCTGGGTGTACGTGGAGTTCTCAAAAAGCAGTAATTGCTGAACACCAAACTTTTAGCTCTTAAAGAGCCACTGTTAAGGAGTTAAATCTCATCCCACAAGAGGGCTTTGATAACATGTGATGTGAATAGAAATGTTTCGGTACATTTTCTTTCTTAACTTTTCTTAAGAAAATAACACAAGCTCATAAAAGACAATCACTAAGTGGAAGGAAAAAGGTTAACTGTCTCAGCTTTCAAAAATCATTGAAATGCACGTTGCATGGATAACTCACTGAATTGCAGAATCACATGCATATTCATGTAAAGGGGACCTGCGATGTTGGGATAAAAAGTGTAACACTGAATGCATGAATTTGTAGTCACAATATAATTCCTTTAAAAATCTATATTTACTAAATCTTAGATAGAAAAGAACTTTCATTTTTTTAAAAAAGAAGACATTTTATGGTATTCAGAATTGCAAATATATTAAATTGAATTTTTATCCTCTGAAAAAAGTCAGAGTGCCTATGAGAGGACACAGGAAGGACTCACTTTTGCACCACCCAGCTTGGGCTTTGGCAATGTTTTCAAAACAGATACAAGCCAAGATGTAATGGCAGTGCCCTGTCCATTTCACAGCCAGCTTGCTTCATCCTGTACCTTTAGACTTGGACAGTCCCAGTACCATTTCATAAAAACCATTTTCCCCCAACACAAGGAAAACAAAGCTTCCCATAATGTCTACAGAAGAGAGGCAAAACTCTCTCCCCACCCCAGCACAGCCACTCATATCTATAAAGAGGACCCATATCTGTCAGTGGCTGCCCCTGAGGCACAACATTACACTGAGAATCTGGCTTTCCAGGGAGAAGACACAGGACTCAGAGCATCCAGTAATGGCTCTGGTGGGTGGGGGTCAAAATCCTAGGAACACAAAATCCAAAGGAATAAAAATTACATTTGAAATGTTTTGAAAACAATGGATTTTATGTATGTTGAACAGAGGATCATTTGATTTTGTTTTGTTCTTAAAATGCTTGTGGGCAGAATTGTCCAATGTGCCACTTCCATGGGTGTCTTTAACAAGTTCAGCCACTGCCAAATCTGCTCCAGGAGCTCAGCCCTCCAAAAAGGATCCATGCCTCGCCATCTCCACCTCCTTCTGAACATGCAGAGATGAATAATGCAGCAATAGATACTCCTTTGCCAGGGGAAAAGGGGATTTTGAAGGTATTAAGAAGTTCATCTGCCCAAAAACCATTCCCTAGGTGTCTTTTCAGTTATAGACAATTACAGAAAGGGATACACAGTGAGCATATTTGGCTAGAGGGTTGCAGTGAGGGGAGAGTGGAGGCAAAAAGGAACCCAGGAGGAAAGAGCTGCCTAGGAGCAGAAGCTGGTAGGCTTCACAATGTAGCTGTCTGAGACCCTGCAAGGGGTGGATAAACAGACACAAGCAGGAACTGCAAAGACTAAAGGGGCCAAAGACTCACATTTCCTATTTCTTAATTATTTTTCCAGAGAGGCCAACTAAGACTAGACAGTGAGAGGGAACCAGAGTTCACATACCTGAAATAGTTCTCACATTGCAATGAAAACAGAGCAGATATAAACAAACACTATCATGACAGCTTCTCAGAATGAACCAGGAAAACCTTCAAGTCACACATGTATAGCAGCATATGCTTTTTTTCAAATTTGTATTTGTATCTGTATATATTATAGAACACAATAATTACATTCATCATGATGAGTTGGTACATGTACATAACACATCTTAATTATTTTAACATCTTTTTTCTGCTCCCCTCCCATCTCCCCCCTTCATCTTTTGGTCCCTTTCCAAATTGCAAAAGACCTACCTTCCTATTTTCTATTATCTATCTTTTATCTTGCTCTTTATTTATGCTTTAAGTTCCTCATATAAGAGAAACCATGCGACATTTAATCTTGTCTGTCTTATTTATTTCACTTAACATTACAGTCTCAAGGTACATCTGCTTTCCTAACAATGACTCAGATCTACTAGAGTTGAAGATGTTTAGTGATCTACTCTAGGAGTTAACATTTGGAGATCCATGGACCAGATTAAGAAAAGTGGTAAGAGTATCTTTCTTTCTGCTTTTTTTTATGAGAAAATAAATGCCTTTATGATATAACATATTGTGAATGACTGCAAAGGCTGTGCAAGATTTTGAAAGTCCTCTTGATCATGGGCAAAGGTCAGCCAGCCTAGTTACCTCTTATGGACTCTTACCCCATCAGGAAACAAGAAAGCAGAGGGCCTGACAGGTAAAATACTCTATCAGCATTTCAAATAGCCAGAGTTGTAGCAGAACAAAGGTTAATACTATTACCCCTGATTCCTAAAGCCAAATTCTTTCCACTGCTTTGTGAATCATTAAAAGAAATTTCCACTTTTATTATTTATGTCTTACATCCAACATGCATAAAAATAATTATCTTGTTCTGTCACTCATGTCTAAAGGGGACACAGGTCAAAATGTTAAGAAACTTGGATCCCAGGCTCCTAGGGCACTGAAGCTCAGCCAGTCCCAGCACCCAGAAGGAAGCTCCCGGCCTCCATCCCAGGCTCCTAGGGCAGTGAAGCTCAGCCAGTCCCAGCACCCAGAAGGAAGCTCCCGGCCTCCATCCCAGGCTCCTAGGGCAGTGAAGCTCAGCAGGTCCCAGCACCCAGAAGGAAGCTCCCCACCTCCATCCCAGGCTCCTAGG
>NW_004624815.1:2422688-2447191 GCF_000247695.1 Heterocephalus glaber
TTCCATCTCGTTTCCCTTTGGGGTTGCTGTAGGTGATCCAGAAGTCTGTTTTTGAGGCTTGTTTATGTGTCTTCTCATTTCCACGGTGGCGGGGGTGGGGTGCTTCTGGCACCCACGCTGCTCACCTTCTCTGCCCTAGGAGCGTAGAATGTTGGCAGGGGAGCCTCCTCCTGGGAGCTGGGACTGGCTCACCTTCTCTCTCGAGCATTTAGGACAAATGAGTCAGCAAGAATATCTGTACCAGCAAAGAGGGGGAGCTCTTCTGCCACAGACAGTCCCAGAATGTTCCTTCAGGAGTCATTTCTGCTACTGCCACCAAAGTCATTCTTCCTTCCTGCTCACATGTTTGTACTGAATTCTTAGACTGAGAGCAAGAGCCAATACTAGAGATTCAGTCTAACCACAAAGAAATTCAGTGATTTGCCCAGGCCATATGCCTAATTACTAGCACAATAGTGTTGAATCATTTTTTCTCATCATTCACTCCCTGCATTATCTCTAGCTCAGTGCCAGGAACAAATCAATCAGTATTTGATATAATGAATGCTTCTCATACCTAACATGGAACTAATGATTTTATTTTATTTCGGGATGAGAAGTGGAATAGGGCATAGAAATGCAAGCCATTTATACTAGTATTGATGAAGACAGAAAATAAGAGACCAGGCACCCAAGGCTAAAGGTTTTGAGACTTCAGTTGCTCTTTTTTAGTATCAAGCTTATCCTTCCATCACCTGCACGTCTTGTGTAGTCACATTTTGGGAAGTTTGTGCATGAGCACCATGCCTATCCCTTGGTCTTATGTGGCAAATTGTACATGTGCCTGTGTGTGTGTTTGGCTATTTGTGCATGTGTGTTTGAACATGTGGGGTGGAGAGGGAGACATGAGGGCACAGGCAGGAATAGCATGTGTTCAGAAAGAGCAAGAGTGTCTAAGGCTGCAGTTTCTGTGTTACCAGCTCCCTCTATAGCAGGTGGTATTATGTCCACTGACAGGTGACAATGAACTGAAGAAGAGTATATTCTTACTCACTGTTATGAAACTCTGAGCCCCAGACTTGCTCCCTTGAAACTGGGAACAGTGGTGCTGTCCTTGAGGCTGTCTCAACCACCTGTGAGAGTGAGAGTACACCGCGGAAACTGCTTCCCTTGAGCTGGGAAGGAGCCTGAGACAGGAAGCTACCATAAACAACAGGGGTAGCCCAGGACTGGACTCTCTTTGGGGCCATGATCATGGGCCCTGCTCTGCATTTGAGTTGGCAACTAAGGTTAAAGTGTTGTTTGCTAACATGTGGTGTATGACAGATAAAGCCATTGAGCATTTTACAGACTATGTGTCATTCTTGTGAAGAGTGACACTATTATTTTTAATCTGATTGTGCTATAAACTGTGCTTAAAGATCCTTTCCAAACCTCAGTGCATTAAAAAGGACACAATTATTGTCTCCTGTCTTCCTTTGCCAAAGAAAATGAGAGAGCAGGCCTGGGTGTTATTGCCAAAAGGACAACAGCATGTTTCAGGCTGGTCCCACAGGAACTCTGTAAACTGGTAAAGGCCAAAGGAGGTCTCCTGTGACCCACTATCACATTTTCTTACTCCTACATATTGATCTTTTATTTGTGTTCAAAGGGCCTGAAATCCTCAGAGAAAAGGTAACAAAACTAAAAGCTTATTAAACATTGTTCTGCCCTATTAAAAAATAAGAAAAACTATAACTTATGACTAAATTCTCACAAGGAATCTTATCCAAAAAGTACTATATTTTCAAGTATAGAGCCATGCCATTTTTTTCATTGAAAGCTTCACAAAAGAAAAATATCACAATCAAAATCAAAAGGTAACTGAAGAAAGGTTTTCTTCTGTGGACACCCAAAGCAGAGAAATGCACAAGACAAAGGTTATAACTGAGTGTTCAGAAGGTCCTAAAATGCCCCACCTCAAGTAGACATGCAGTGACTTTTCACATCCTCTGTGGCTTCCAACTCTAAGTGACAAGATTATCTCACTGAAGTGACTACCATCCCCAAAGCCAACAAGATTGTCAGAATAAGCGACTACAGAGGAATAAAATCTTTCAAAGCCACAGTAAATAGAGAATACTAGAAGTCAAAATATAAGAGATTTTTGAACGTAAATTCATGCTTCTTTGAAGATTTGAAAATCATTAGCTCATTCCTGCTAGGAAATGCTAGGGAAATAAGGTTGCTAGGGAAACAAGGGTGGACAGGGAGAGAAGATGAAAATTTCAGGCTGAGATTCACAGATCAGGTGTAAGGTTTCTGTCTGAACATCACACTCTTGTGCCTGGTGCTTGTAGAGCTGCTTTCTCCTCAAGATTCAGGAAGCATCCTCCAAGACTACTGTCAGCAAACCATATCACATGTCCAAATCCAGCCTACTACACACTGCAGTAAGGCCCACAGCTAGAAATGGCTGTTACATTTTTCAATGACTGAAAAGTCAAGAGGAACTTTTATCACACTTAAAAATTACATAAAATTCAAGCATTTCTAGAGCAGAAATCAATGCAATGGAAACTAAGAGAATGATAAAAAAAAAAAATCAATGAAGAAAAGAGTTACTTTTTCAAAACAATACACAAAATTGAAAAACCCATAGCCAACCTTGTCAGAAAAAGGAAAGAAAAGGCCCAAATACATGCAATTAGGAATGAAAAGGATGAAATTACAATGGACCCAGCAGAAATCGAGATCATCAATACCTACTTCGAGAACTTATATGCCAATAAGATGAGAAACACAAAAGAAATGGACAGATTCCTAGCTATGTATGAATCAACAAAGTTGAATGAAGAAGACCTAAACATTCTAAACAACCCAATATCAATCAATGAAATTCAAAACGTAATTAAAAACTTACCAACCAAGAAAAGCCCAGGTCTTGACGGCATCACTGCCGAATTCTACAAGACATTTAGAGAGGAACTACTGCCACTACTGTTTAAACTCTTCAATGAAATTGAAAGGAAAGCAATACTCCCAAATTCGTTCCTGGAAGCAAGCATCACCTTGATCCCCAAAGCAAAGAAAGACCCAACCGAAAAAGAGAACTATAGTGCAACCTCACTAATAAGCATAGATGCAAAAATACTTAAAAAGATACTGTCAAATAGAATGCAGAAGATCATCAAAAAGATCATACACCCGACCAAGCAGGATTCATCCCAGGGATGCAGGGATGGTTCAACATACACAAATCAATAAATGTAATACACTATATCAATACACCCAAGGACAAAATCCATATGATCATCTCAATAGATGCAGAAAAAGCATTTGACAAAATCCAACATGCATTTATGAAAAAAACCCTACAAAAAATTGGAGTAGATGGTCTCTACCTCAATCTAATAAAAGCCATGTATGAAAAACCAACAGCCAGTATCATACTAAATGGTCAAAAACTGAAATCCTTCACACTAAAATCAGGAACAAGACAAGGCTGTCCACTATCACCACTCCTGTTCAATATAGTTTTGGAAACATTAGCCATGGCAATTAGACAAGAGAAAGAAATAAAAGAAATAAAGATAGGAAATGAAGAAGTCAAATTGTCATTATTTGCAGATGACATGATACTCTATATAGAAGACCCCAAGAACTCCACCAAAAGTCTTCTAGACTTAATAACCAAATTCAGTAAAGTAGCTGGATACAAGGTCAACACACAAAAAACAATAGCTTTCATTTACATGACAACAGACTCACTGAGACAGAAATAGGGCAAACAATTCCTTTCACAATAGCATCCAAAAAACTGAAATACCTAGGAATCAACCTAACAAAAGAAATCAAAGACCTCTTCTCTGAAAACTATACTACTCTGAAAAGAGAGATTGAAGATGATATCAGCAAATGGAAAGACATCCCCTGCTCCTGGGTAGGAAGGATTGGATGCACATTGAGGCGATATTCTTAAGTGAAATAAACAGGACACACATGTGTAAATACTGAATAGTTTCTCTATTGTGAGAATCTGAAAGTGTAAATAAGGACTAAAAGGTATAATAGATAATGTGAAATAGGAAGAAAAGGGCCAAAGGGGAAGGGGAACTGGGAGTGGGCGGGGAAAGGAAAGAAGGGAATGGAATTAATATGAGAAAATGAAAAAAAGGAAACAAAGTCTTTGTAAATAGGGAGAGATGGAGGGGCAGAAGGGAGACCAGGGGAAGGGGGAAAAAATAAGAACCAAGAGAGTAGGTAAAGGTGCAAATTTCCAATGATGAATGTCACTATATTGTATACCAAAAATGTACCAATAAAATTAATTTTAAAAAATTCAAGCATTTCTGTCGATAAATAAAATTGTATTGGAATGAAGCCCACTCATTCATTTGTATGCTGTCTCTGGCTGACCTGATGATTCACTGAAAGATGTCAATGGTTACAGTAGAGGCTGTATAGATCACAAACCCTAAGATGTCAAAATGTGGCTCTTGACAGAAAAGTTGTCCATCATTCTAAGCTCACAGGAGAAAGAGCTAAGGAGAGGGTACATTCTGGGTGCCTTTTCCAAGGACCACAAGGAGGAGGTTTGCTTTGCCCACTGAAGAATCTTGAGTCCATGTTACTCTTGGCTGCTAAGACCTGAGACAAATACTCTGTCATAAAATTCCTACCCTTCTGATAATTTCTAACGTTGTGCAACCATTGAAGTAAATGATCTGTGCATTTCCAGCTCCTATACTCACGCTACTCAGGCCACTCACCACTCTTATATCATGGTAAATACAGACTGCAGAGACACAAATGTGTAATTACATCAGCTAAATACTGAGGAGGGAAAAAGACCAAAATTGTCCCCTAGTTTGTGGTGCTGTGCTGAGTAATCTGTCCAACATTCCACACACCCCCTGGGGCAGACCTCTAGACTTATCTCCTTGGTAAAATGACCTAGATAAAAATTACTTGGATTGAAGATTTGAACACTGCTCTGTTCTGGTAATATTCAGATCAGGTGTCAAACAAGCTGGATCTTGGTGCAGGTGCCATTTATCTACTGTCAGGCAGGGTTTTCTACCCCAGCATTCTGTGCTTTGTAGTGCTCAGAAGATGTTATGGAACAGAGAGAAGACAATGTGGTATTGTTTGGCAACGAGTTCAATTCATCCCTTTGTGAAGATGAATCTGAAAAGCACTGCCTCTGCGAGGTCTGAAGTAAGCACAATTGGCATTGTTTACAGCTGTTTGTTGTGGCTAACCCATGTGTACAGTCCTTTCCATATTAAAGTCATTCTTCTGAGCATTTGGTGGTTGGTTCTCTGGTTATTTAACTCTGCACGTTGAGGTCCTGGACTTGGCAGCCCAGCCGGGAATGATTTGGGAGTAAGGGTAGCACACAGACCAGCTAATGCCTTGGGTCTGAGGATGTGCAGCCATATTGAGATGAAGGAACAAGCCAAAGGAAAACTCACACAAGGAGAAGAGAGTGTATGCTGACTTTGTGCTGCTTTATAGCACCACACTTTCCAACACACACATTCTAAACCCAATCTGCACCTTGACATGACCAAACCTCAAAATAAAAAATTTTCAATCTCTTGGAAAGAAGGAAGAAAGAAAGGAAAGAAATAGGAAAATAGGGAGAAAGGGATGGAGCAAGACAGGAAAGAAGGGATTTTTTGATGGGTCAACTTGGCTAATGAAGAAAAATAGAAGAGAGGCCACATTCTAAAGCCATTTTTATAGCATGAATGCACCTTCTCCCAGTTATTCAACCAAACATTAATCTAGGCATTGCTGTGAGGGAGTAGTGCAGATCTAATCAAAGTCCCTAATTCATTGGTGTTGAGAATATCTTAGCAGGACTAATGTAACTCACTAAAGTCATTTAAAAATTTGTACATTCTATGAGCTCTACTCGAAATAGCATCTGGGTCTACAGTTGTTCTCTCTTTACCAAGTTTTCCCTTCTTAACTACCTGTAACAATGTCAGCTGTGCTTGTATGTGTTCAATCTACTAATGGCCTTGCTTCCCAGGTGGCCTGCCCATGGATTTCAATCTTGCTTAGCCAGCTTCCATACTCATTAAACCAATTTCTTATAATATTTGTCTCTCTGAGGTGCCCTGACCCAACTGCTGCCAGCTCCTGGCCCTGTGTGGTCTACACAGGAAGCAATAGGAAAGCGGCCAAACTACCAGATTCTAGCCAGCTGTGCTCCTGGGTTCTCTACCACACCCAGGGTGGCAGAAGTGACAACCAAAAGACAGACCTAACTGGGGACAAAACCAACACCAGGGTGAAAGTTTCACTTCACGATAAAGTGTTATCCTATCACAGAGACTGAGTAAGAGACAACCTTAGGAGACAGGGTTTCAGAAGGAAAGAGCTAAACAGGGATCTCCTGGGATCCCCCAGGGGGCTCAAGCACAGGACAGAAGAATCTTAGGACTTATATTCTGTGGTGGGAGGCCAGGTTTGATGGGTATAGTCTTCAGAGAGGATAGACCTGAAGGAGATGGAATTTGGTCCAGTGGTATGATAAGAGTTCTTGCACCACTACCTACCTACATCCAGCAGAAATCAGTGAGATTAATTCCTATAGGTCAGTATCTGGGTGGCTTAACTATCTTCATTAAAATCATAGACCTCTTTGCTTTGGTTAAGGGAAGTTTGTGAATGGTTCTTAGAGTTTGTCAGTATTCAGTTGCTATTTAATGCCATTATTGTCATTGACTTTACTACTATACACAAGGTAGCATAGCTGTTGTTGTCAATTAGCTTTCTCCATAAGTCAATATCTAGATTTCCTGGGGGTTATAAACAATACTACCACTCACTCCTGAAAAACCAAGCACTAGGCCAAAGAAGCCACAAACCTCAGCATAAAAATCAAACAAAAAAATAGGAACATGAAAAGACAAGGAAACAAAATGCCACCGAAAACTTCAAACTTCCCAAAAACTGGTTCAGGGGATATTGTGAAAGAGGAAATCATAAGCTGCAGAGCAGAATGTTCTAAAAGAGTATCAATGGACACAAAGCAGTTTGATAAGGTGCTTGGTGAATTTAAAGAAGATATAACTAATCGGTTAAGCTCTCCTGGGTAACAAAAGCAAAGCAGATGGCATCACAATCCCAGACTTGATGTTATACTATAACTATAACTCTATGGTGATTAAAACAGCATGGTACTGGCACAAAAACAGGTATCTGGGTCAATAGAACAGAATAGAAGAAGGAGAAACAACCCCAGGCACATACAGCCATTTGATCTTTGATAAAGGAGACAAAAACATACACTGGAGGAAAGATGGCCATTTTAATAAATAGTGCTGGGAAAAATGGATATTTACAAGCAGAAGATTAAGTCTAGACCCATATATCTTACCATGAACTAAAATCATAAGAGCTCAAAGATCTAAATGTTAAACACTTAATCTGCTGCAAGATAAATAGTTATAACTCTTGAAGACATAAGCACAGGCAAGGACTTTTAAAATAGAAAACCACAATGGCACCAAAAAGAGTACTGAGAATCAAAAAATAGGATCATATCAAATTTAAAAGCTTCTGCACAGCAAAGCAAACAACCAACAAAGTGAAGAGATAACTTACAAAATGGGGAAAAACATTTTGCCAGCTATTCCTCAGATAAATGACTAATATCTAGAAAACTGCAGGCTCAAGAAACTTTTTACAACCACAGATCTGATAGAGAACTTGTATTCAGAACACACACAGACTTCTTATGATGTAATAATAAGAAAACAGAGAGTGGCTTGGGTACACAAGTCCCAGGCAGGGCCCCACCCAGACACCAGTGCCTTGGACCCACCGGGCCCAGCTGAAGAGCCACCTGGAAAACAGCTGTGCAGGCGCACAGGCCATAGCCATAGGCCCACCTAGATTCCATCAGTAAGTGCATGCAGATCCCAGCCAGAAGCACACTCAGACACCAGTGACTCATGCACACAGCTCCCAAACAAAGGACCTCCTAGACAACAGCTATGCAGGTGGGCTGGCCCCAGCCAGAGGCACACACAGATACTGTCCTAAGTGTGCACAGGCCCCAGCCAGAAACCTGTCCAGACAACAGCCCATCCCAGGGATCCAGAAGGCCACCCTTCTGAACCCAGAAATTGGCACAGTGGTGAGCACCAGAGAGAAGGCCACTCTAAGACTTGCTGAGGATTGAAGCCCACTGGCTGAACAAAAAGTCACCTCAACAAAGGCACAGCAGACTGCATCTGTTGCAATGAGGACACATAAACAAGACTCAGAAACAGACTTCCAGATCACCCAAGGAGCAAAAAGATGGAACAATCTGATAACCACCTGGACTCCCTGAACTGGAAATGGAAGAGGATCTGGAAAAAAATGAAATCAGAAACAGTTTCTCAGATATCAACAGAAACTGTGTCCACAGTGAAAGACTTAACTCTAGAGCAGGGCCAGGGATTTAGCTCAGTGGTTTTGCCACCTGTCTTACAAGCACAAGGTTCTGAGTTTGATCCCCAGTACCAAAGAAAACAAACAAACAAACAAAAAACTTGTAGAGCAGACAGAGATTTTTTTAAAAAAAAAAAAAAAGAGGAGCTGAGGAAGACAATGGAATCCCACCATAGGAAACAAACAGAATCCATAAAACAGATGCAAACAGATTTCCAGGAGATTAAAAACTCCATTGGAAGTTTGCCCAGCAGAATGAATCATTGTAAGGACAGAATTTCAGGTATAGAAGACAGGATTGCAATTAGTGACCAGGAAAAGAAAATTTAAAATAGTAAGGGATCATGAGAAAGCAATCCAGCACCTACTAGATGATGCAAAGAAGAATAACAGACTAATCAAAGTCAATGAAGAACAGGAGAAAGTGCAAACAACATAAAAAAAACTGTTCACAGAGGTAATGTCAGAACATTTCCCCAGCAGGGAAAAAGAACTTGACATAGAGAGAAGTGAGGCATATAGGACTCCAAATAGCCATGATAAAAAAAAAATCCACACTTAGGCATATAACAGTTAAGATTACAGAAAGCCAACAGAAGAACAAAATTCTAAAGTAGTTAGAGAAAAGAAAAAAATCACATACAAAGGAAAGCCCATCAGAATCACAGCAGACTTCTCAACACAAACCCTCAAGGTAAGAAGAGGCTGAGGTGACATATTTCAAGCCCTAAAGGAAAACAACCTCCAACCCAGATTGGTGTACCCTGCAAAACTATCTTTCAAAATTGATGGAGAAATAAGATTCTTTCATAACAAAGAATACCTTAGGAACTTCATGAATAGCAAACCAGACTCCAAAATTTTTTTTAATATCCTAGGAAAAGACAGTGAGGATCACAACCCCAGGAAGCTCAGCAGAATGAATCCATCAGGCATGACAAATTAAATGCAAAGGAGGAGAATTCAACAAAAAGGAAAAGTCACGACAAGGAAAAGTCAATACATATCAATTATAACCATCAATACTAATAGTCTCAATTCACCAATAAAAAGGAATAGACTGGAAAAATGGGACAAAAAGCAAGATTCAACAATATGCTACATACAGGAAACACATTTAATTCAAAAAGAAACTCATAGACTGAAAGTTGAAGGGTGGAAAACAATACTCCATGCAACAGTAACCCTAAAAAAAAAGAGGAGTTAGAGGAAAGATCTTCCTCTTTGAAGATCAAATGCATTTCAAACCAACACTGATTAAGATAGATAAGCAAAATACATCCTTGTAAAGGCAACAATCCAAGAGGAAGAGATGACAGTCATAAATATCTGTGCACCAAACACTAGTGTGCCCAACTATATAAAAGAAATACTAATGGACATGAAAATCAAATAAACACTAATACAATAGTAGTGGGGGACCTCAGTACCCCACTGTCACAAATAGATAGATCAATTAGACAAAAATAAAAAATGAATTACTAGAACTCAATCAAACTGTTAAACAAATGAACTTAACAGATGTTTACAGAGTGTTCCATCCCACAAAATCAAAATACACATTCTTTTCAGCTATACATGGATCATATTCCAAAGTAGACCACATAGTTAATCATAGAACATATTTGAGTAAGTGCAAAGGAATTAATCTTATCCCCTGTATACTATTAGACCATAGTGAAATTAAATTGGAGATCAATAGCAAAAGAAACCACAAGAATATTATAAACACATGGAAATTGAACAACACAGTTCTGAATAACCAATGGGTCACAGAGGAAATTGAAGAAATATGACAGTTCCTACAATTAAATGACAATGACAGTACAACAAATCAGAATCTATGGCACACAATGAAAGCAGTCTTACGAGGGAAATTCATAGCAGTGAATACTCATATTAGGAAAACAGAGCGAGCTCAATTACACAACTTGATGCTGAATGTCAAGCTTCTAGAAAAAAAAGAGCAGGACAAATCCAAAGCTCATACAAGGGAGGAAATTATAAAGATTAGAGCAGAAATCAATTCAATGGAGACTAAGAGAATGATACAAAAAATCAGTGAAGCCAAGAGTTGGTTCTAGGAAAGAATAAACAAAATTGACAAGCCCTTAGCCAACCTTCTCAGAAAAAGGAAAGAAAAGCCCCAATCCATACAATTAGGAATGAACAGGATGAAATTACAATGTACCCTGCAGAAATCCAGAAGATCATCAATACCTAATCTGAGAACCTATATGCCAATAAGAAGGAAAACACAGAAGAAATGGACAGATTCCTAGATACATATGAATTACCAAAGTTGAATGAAGAAGAACTAAAAATTCTGAACAGCCCAATATAAATCATGAAATTAAAAACATAATTAAACACTTACAAACAAAGACAAGCCCAGGTCCTGATGGCTTCCCTGATGAATTCTACAAGACATTTACAGAAGAACTTCTGCCACTACTGTTTAAACTCTTTGATGAAATTGAAAGGGAAGCAATACTCCCAAATTCGTTCCTGGAAGCAAGCATCACCTTGATCCCCAAAGTAGAGAAAGGCCCAATTGAATAAGAACTATAGGCCAATCTCACTAATGAATGAACCCAAAATCCTCAATAAGATACTGGCAAACAGAATGCAGAATATCATCAAGAAGATCATACACCTGACCAAGTGGGATTTATCCCAGAAATGCAGGGATGGTTCAACATACACAAATCAATAAATGTAATACACTATATCAATACAGCCAAGGACAAAAACCATATATCATCTCAATAGATGCAGAAAAACTGTTCGCCAAAATCCAACACACATTTATGATAAAAACCCTACAAAAAATTGGAATAGATGGTCTCTACCTCAACCTGATAAAAGCCATCTATGAAAAACTAACAGCCAATATCATACTAAATGGTCAAAAACTGAAACCCTTCACACTAAAATCAGGAACAAACAAGGCTCTCCACTATCACCACTCTTGTTCAATATAGTTTTGGAAACATTAGCCAACCAATTAGACAAGAGAAAGAAATAAAAGTAATAAAGATAGGAAATGAAGAAGTCAAATTGTCATTATTTGCAGATGACATGATACTCTCTATGGAAGACCCCAAGAACTCCACCAATAGTCTTCTAGACTTAGTAACCACGTTCAGTAGAATAGCTGGGTATAAGGCCAACAGACAGAAATCAATAGCTTTCCTGTACATGAACATCAGACTCACTGATAGAGAAATAGGGCAAACAATTCCTTTTACAATAGCATCCAAAAAACTGAAATACCTAGGAATCAACCTAACCAAAGAAATCAAAGACCTCTTCTCTGAAACCTATAGCACTCTGAAAAGACAGATTGAAGATGATATCAGAAAACAGAAAGACTTCCCCTGCTCCTGGGTTTGAAGGATCAATATAGTGAAAATGGCCATACTTCCAAAACTGCTATATAGATTCAATGCAATTCCAACTGAGAGCCAAGAGGCATACTTCACAGACTTTGAGAAAACAATCCAAAAATTCATTTGGAACTAGAAGAGACCCAGAATAGCAAAAGCAATTCTAGGTAACAGAGACATGGCAGGGGGTATGATAATCCCCAATTTGAAACTATACTACAAAGCTACTGTGATAAAACAGCATGGTACTGGCAAAGAAACAGACTTGAGGACCAGTGGAACAGATTAGAAGATGCAGAAACAACTCCAGACACACTCAGCCATCTCATCTTTGATAAAGGAGCCAAACACCCTCACTGGAGGAAAGATAGCCTTTTTAATAAATGGTGCTGGAAAATTTGGGTTTCAACTTGCCAAAGATTAAAACTAGACCTATGTCTCTCACCATGCACTAAACTAAAATCGAAATGGATTAAAGGTCTAAGTATTAAAACAGAAATACTAAACCGGCTAGAAGAGTAAATTAGGTAGGACTCTTGAAAACATCGGTGTAGGATAAGATTTCATGAACAAAACCTCAGTTGCCCATGAACTAGCACAAAGAGTCAACAAGTAGGATTTCTTCTTATTAAAAAGCTTCTGCACAGCAAGAGAAACCACCAACAGCATGAAAAGACAACCTACAGTGTGGGAAAAAAATTTTTACCAGCTGTTCCTCAGATAAAGGTCTACTATCTAGAAGCTATAAAGAACTTTAAAAAATCAGACCTCCCAAATTTAAAGACCCAGTCCAAAAATGGGCATCTGAAATGAACAGACATTTCTCAGACAAAGAAGTAGAAATAGCAAATAAACATATGAAAAAATTTTCAACAGCCCTGGTCATTTGAGAGACGCAAATGAAAAGAAAGCTGAGATTTCACCTCACCTCAGAAAGAACAGTTGCTATCATCAAATCAGCCAATAACAAATGCTGACAAGGCTGTGGAGAAAAAGGAGCCCTGCTCCACTGCTGATGGGAGTGTAGACTGGTGCAACCACTGTGGAAATCAGTATGGAGGCACCTCAATGAACTAGGATTAGAGGTCTCATTTGACCCAGTTGTTTCCCTACTGGATATCTTCCCCAAAGAATTAAAAGAATCATAGCACAGTGATATATGTGCACCCATGTTCATAGCGGCACATTTTTGTAATAGCTAAAACTTGGAAACAGCCCAATTGCCCATCAACTGGAAATGGATAAAGAAAAAAATTTTTAATAAAATGGAGTACTACTCAGTCATAAAGAATGAAAGCCTAGAGACATTTATAGCTAAATTGATGCACATTGAGGCCATACTCTTAATTAAAATAAATAGGACACAAGTGTAAATACCAAATAGTTTCTCTAGTGTAAGAAACTGAAAGTGTACATAAGGATCAAAATATATAATAGATAATGTGAAATAGGAAGAAAAAGTCCAAAGGGGAAGGGGGAGTGAGAGGGTTAGGGGAAAGGAAAGAAGGGAAAGGAATAAATATTTGAAATGGAAAATATGGAAACAAAGTCTTTATAAATAGAGAGGGGTAGAGGGGTTGAAGGGAGGACAGGGGAATGGGGAAAAAATAAGAACCAAGATATATTATGTAAAGGTAAAAATTCCCAATAATAAACATCATTATATTGTATACCTAAAATGTACTAATAAAACTAATGAATTAAAAAAATAATAAGAAAACAAGCAATCTTATTAAAAGATAGGCAAAAGATTTGAAGTGACACTTTGTTAAAGAGATACAAATGGTGTTTATGCACATAAGATACAAAGTCATTGGTTATTAAGGAAATGTATGTTAAAATCATATCAAAATAATAGAACATACCTATTGTGATATAAACAAATAAAAAAAATCTAGCATTGCCAAAGGCTAACAGGGATTCTGAGACCTAGAATTCTCACGTGCTGCCAATATAAAACACTACAGCTGCTTTTGGAAAATTCTTTGACAGTTTCTTAAAAAATTAAACATGCATTTCCCATATAACCTAGCAAAGTATCATTACTAGGTACTGATCAAAAAGAAATGAAAATATATGTTCACACAAAAATCTGTATACAAATGTTTATAGAGTCTTCATTCCTATTTTTCAAATTCACAACACTGTGAATACATTGTTGCACATCTGGACATTAGAATACTAACTCAGCAGTGAAAAGGGACAGCTGTACCTGCAACTCAAAAATGAATCTCAAGAGCATTATTTTAAATGAAAGAAGTGAGATACAAAATATGTGGTATGATTCCATTTTTATAGCATTGGAAAGGCAAAAACTACAGAGAGTAGAATCAAATTAGTGGTTTCTGGGGAAGACAGTGGAGGGAAAGGATTCATTATAAAGGACAAGAGAGAACATATGTTTTATCAAAGCTCATAGAACTGCACATTTAAAATGGGTGGATTTTATTGTATGTAAATAATACTTCAATAAGTCTTACTTTTTAAAAAAATGGGATAAAACAGAGCCCAAAATAAAAACAAATAATTGTTGACAAGTCAGTGTAACACTACCTGATGTCTATTGCATATAAAAAAAGATGAGTATGTGTTTCTTTGTATGATTTTGATTAGACTTATATATTTTCATATACTTGCAAGAAAATCAAGTGCCCTTACAGTTGTCAACAAGGAAAATATTTATATAAATGTCAGACAAGGTAATTCAAGATATAAATTATTCCCCATATGTTGTGTGCTAATAGTGACACCCAAAAACTCATGTTTGTGTGCTCATCATTGGAACCTATGAATATTATGTTAGATACCAAAAGCATAAATATCACCTTATATGGCAAAGCACATGATTAAGGACCTCAAGAGGAGGAGCTTATCCTGAATTATTGGGGCCTATCCTAAACATAGTCATAGGCACCCTTAGAAGTAGGGAGGGGATTTTGAGGCACACAGACCAAGAAGTAATGTTAAGACAGAGATTAGAGTGATGTAGTCACAAGTCCAAGTCTTCTGGCAACCACCAGATTCTGGAAGAATCAAGGGCTGGTTCTTCCCTCTGTTCTCCAGTGGGAGTGGAGTACTTCTCAGTACTTAGAATTCAACTTAGTGAAACTGACTTTGGACTTCTGGAATTGTAAGAGAATGAATTTCTGCTGCTTTAAGCCATCAGTTTAGTGGCTGCTTGTGCAGCAGTCATAAAACTAATATGACACATCATAATGACATGATCATAGAAGGATACCTGGGCCCATGACTAATCAATCTGGCCACAGATGCAGCCATTATAAGAATGAGTCTGCGTTGGATGGCCCCAGGTAGCTTGTTGCTTAGATTGTCCTCCTCAGCCTCCCAACCACACTCCCGAGTCCTGCGCCCACCCAGAATGAAGAGATCAATAATTAGCACAGAGACTGAAACACAGGCTACTACTTGTCCACCCAGGAGCCATTCTCCCATCTTCCCAAGTAACAGATACCAACAGAGTTAGACCCACAGTGTGCTCTGCTGAATAACCACACTCCTGAACCTCCCTCATAGATGCAGGCAGCACAGAAGATTACAGCCAAAGTCACTGGCAAATGTTCCAGGAACTGGTGTTTGAAGTCAATTCAGGTAGCATGCAGGTATTTATACCCATTTCCCTTTCCTTTTCCTGATGTTTGCAAGGCAGAAGTGCTGAAGAGAGCACCAGCATCCCTCTCTTGACAGTGAGGTCACCTTAAACTAGAAGTGTGCAATAAGTAAGTGTGAAAGAGAAAAACAGAGGCAGCCTGGCTTCTGATGGCCACAGAGCTGCTCTACTAGTCCTAGGCTCTTTGCCTCTGTTTTACATGAAAGGAAAAACAGGCCTTATTTTGTGAATGTTGCTGTTATACTGAGTTTCTGTTCATATTAGTCAAAAGCAATTCCTAGCTTATTCCAAGACCTAATTGACTTTATAAAGTGATACTGGAAACTAGAGAGCAAATTAAAAATTAAAAGTTGTTGTTAGCATAATTTCTCCTCTGGTTTAGTTTTTCTGAATACAAATTTGCTAATGTCATAAGAGATTTTTTTAATTTTATGTCACCAATCTCTCTTTGCTTTTCCAGTTAAACTGAAAATTAATAGAATCATACAAGTTACAAGTCACCCTTCTCTCTATCTCCAGAAATATATGAAAAGAACATCTAATGTCTGTTGCTTGCTCCAAATCAGGAAAATTACCTTAGCTGCCAAAATACTAACTTCCTCCATCCTTGTTAATAAGCAATGTGCTCAAAGAACATCAAAATTTTTCCTTTCTCAGCTATGCAATTTTTCGTTTTGCAGCGGCTGACTTTTTTGGGTTATAAAGAATGTGGACAATTTTCTCCTGATCACTTAAAATATAATTAAATCTATAAAACAAAGAGATGTAAGTTTGAAGAACTCTAAAAAAAATAGCAAAACCCCAGATAAGGAGAAAGAATAGAGAGAATTACTGATTGCAGAGATCAAAAGTAGATTTACGAAAGAATAACTTGAAGAAATGATAAAAGTAAAAATAATAAAACAGCCTTTCAGGTTATAAAATATAAGAATCTCAGCATTCAGCTTAACTGATGACTATTGGGCCTGAAACTCCCAGGGCTCATTTCTGTTCACAATGGCCTCATTCAGACCACTTCACAAATGCCCCATTAACATCACCTCACAGGTGGTCCTGGGGGACCCACTGGGGACTGTGGGGCCTATAAACAGGAGGAAGAACAAACAAGGCCACATGCCCTTCCAAGTGCCGGGCTGAGACAGAACAGAACATGTACGCTGGGCTCGAAGTTTAATTTTACTCTCATTTGAGCTCTTTCATCCCCATAATGGTTCTTAAACAGAGAGGTGCGAAATGGCATGAGGGGAATCAGAGTTCTTTGCCCAGTTGGAAGAAAGCTACATGCTCAGAGGCTGAGGTCCCAGGAGGCCCGCACCCAGGATGCTTCCAAAACACTTGTAAACAGAATTCATTCAGTTTAGGACATTGGGTAACAGAGATAAAATGATATTGCTCACTTTTTTCTGCTCTGGAACATTCTCCGAGAAAAACTGCAAGCTGAGTCAGTCCAGAGAGAGCACTGACCTCGGCTGTGTAGAAAGACTAGAGGTTTAGGTGTCAGCTCAGGACCTGCCACTGTTTTGCTTCTGATCTTGTTAACCTCCCTGAGCTTGTTTCCTTGTCAGGAAAAATGTGTCCAGTATGTGTCTCCAAGATGAGAAGAAAAACAATGGCTCACGGGTACACTGCAAATGTAGATTCTTTTGCCCTCTATCCACTCAGAAGCTGAAGCTGGTTCTGGACATGCCTTTTTGCCATACATTTTCTTTTTTCTTTTTAAACTTTAAGGGCCACAACTGAAGATTTCCTAAAACTGACTTAAACCTTCAGTTTATCTTGAATAACCACAGAGTCAACACTGGTGTGTAATCCCTCTCTGACCACAAATTGGGCCTCTGCTGTCTGTTCATGGGTGTTCCAACCCAGCTGTGCTCATCTCCCTACGTTATTTGCCTGATAATCTAGATATCTGAATTTGACAAATCTGCTAGAGATCAAAGGGGGCCACCCAAATCAATATCTTTTCTTCCTTCTACCATATCACCTGCCTTTATAGTACTCTCATCCAGTACTGAAGTTAAATAGGCCATTTGGCCTAATCCTACTCATAATGAAATACTAAATTGAACATAAAATTGAAAACTTCAGTCAACCAGTTATGTGAAGCAAGTTAGGAGGTGGGAAGGGAGAGGAGACACTCACATGTCCACAGGTCCACAGACCCCAGGAGAGGCTGGCTACTTTAGTTAGGTTCATTGCCTTCCCTAAATGTATTTAGTGAAATGAGTTCATGGAAACAAGCAAAGAATAAATAATGTTGTTCAATTCCACCAGCATTAATAATTAACCCAATTTCTTTATTCTAGGAGAATCTGAGTCAGCTGAGACTTACACATACAATCAGATTTTATTGTTTCAATTATCAAATAAAGAAAGAAAACAAATGGTCAGGACTCACATGTTGCAAATGGGAGAACAAAATAGTAAAAACCCCTATGAAGGGGCATTTGGAAATTCCTAAAAGGATTCTAGACAAATTTACCAATTAGACCCCAAGCACTCACTTCTAGAAAAATATCTTGAAGATACACCTGGCTAAGTGAGAAATAACATGTGCGTACAAGATTGTTCTCAACTGCTATATCACCAATAGGATGACAACTGTTTCAATTTGTCCAAGACTGATTTTAGTGGAATGCAGGACTTTCAGGGCTAAACTGATAGAGCACCAGGAAAATCAGGACCTGTAAATTACCTTGAAATTCATAAATTTTAAACAATGTATAGTTTTTGTCTCATAGTGTCTCTGAGTCAAGAATCTGGGCTCTGGTTAGCTAGCCCTGGCCTTCTCAGGCTCTCCCAAGCCTCCTGTCAAGGTGTCAGGCAGGGCTAGGATCTCACCTGAAGGGTCAACAAGGTGAAGATCTGCCTTCCAGCTGGCTTATGGAGCTACAAGCAGGCCTCAGTCCTGGGAAGGCTGCTGAGATGAAGGCTTCCATTATTTGCTCCAACATGGCAACTTGCTTCAACAAAGCCAGTAAAAGAGAAGATTTGCTATCAAGACAGGAATCACAATTTTTGGTAACCTGAGCACAGGAATAACATATCTTCAATATTGTTGTGCTCCATCAGTTAGAAGCACATCACTCAAGAAGAGGTACCATTCAACACCAGAGGTAGAGCTCAATACCTGGGGCCAGCTGAGACTCTCACCTGAAGCCTAGGTGGATGAGATACACCTTTCCCATTTCAAATACTCTTGGCTCCCAGCCAGCCAACACTATCTTCTCCCTAGAAGCATCTCAGGAGCAAGGGATGCATTTTCTATTGAGCAGCTGGGAGCTAACCTGGCTACAGTGCTCACTCTCCAAGGGCAACAATATCTCTTGTGACAACTTTCTGCACATAACTTCACTGCCCCAGAGGGCATGCCACTAAAAGTCACCACAGTCAGGAAGCCAAAGCTAGTTCATTTATTGTTCTTCCCAGTCCACGTGTAACTATACCTATCAAGGCCATTTTTATCATCAGTCAAGCTGCCTGAAAATGTACCTTGTATTCTACCCTTAAGAGGTTGCCAGGGTAGCAGAGCTGCATGAAAAACCAGAAGTTAAATTCTCAAGCAGAAGGAAAATGTGTTTATCCTTTACCTATTCTTTTTTTTTTTTTTTTACCTGTCCAACCTTAAAAGGATACAGATTCTTCTCTTTGGAATGCAGCTACCATAGCCACAGCAACAGCCCAATGACTTTTGGGAGCTGTAAGATAAGATATGGATGAAGGAAAGGAATTGCAAGACCTGCTCCGCCCCTTGTTTCTCTGAAGTTTGAAGTGTGAGACTGATGTGTTTTCGCGCTTCGGTTGTTTGAAACATGGAGGCTACTTTACCAGTAACCCAGCTAAGTCTTAGAACTTCACTGGAGAGCCAGAAGCTGAAGTGCTTGTGACAACTAAAGCAAAATATAATTGTCATACACTTATTGTGCCCTGATGGTAAAAGAATGAGATGATCTTTCCCAGGGTATAAAAAGTGACCCCTGAAGGTATATTGGCCTCACCATGGATGGGCAATTGGAAGCATTTCTCAACCCAGCTACTCCACTGCCTCTCAGGTAGGCCTACATACCCCCAGATAGGTGGGGACTTCTCAACTATAACTCTCTCTTTCTTTCTCTCCCCGCCCCCCTGCCTTTCTCTCCAGAGCCAAGAGGTCCATTTCCCTCTCTGCTCCCTTCTACACCACGCCATCTTTCCCTGTCCCAGGGTCTGTCTACTGGCTCCATTCCACGTTCACTGAGATTGAGCTGGACAGAGCCTATGGTCAATATAGATGAAGGACAGAATGGAAGCCAAGCCTCTCTTTGCAGAGCAATCAAATGGTTTTCCTCATGAGGGTGAACACCTCACTAACAATCTTCTGCTGTATTCTACCCCAGGGTCCCTGGCTCTTTTCTCCCATATTCTGGAAAGATCCTCTACTGGCCTCTTAAACTGATGGGTGCCATGCTCTGGAGTGTGGGAAGAGGCAAGTAACTCATTGTGCACATGAATACTGCCAGTTTTCCTGAGGTCTACTTGTTTCTGTTTGAACATCTATGGAAAAATGTTCTCTCTACCAACAGACCTCCTTTTCTCTCAGTGAGCTGCCCCAGGCAAACTCTCCAAAAAGACACCTGTTGTCATCTTTAGGGCTCAGCCTGGCCTCCTTAGGGCAAAACCTCCCTCTGCAGCTTGTGGATTGGCACCCACCCAGCATAGAAAACTGACTCTTGCTCCTCTAGGGAGTCTGCATGCTTCTTTAGCGATTCTAGTGGAGCTTTGCTCAATCACACTGAGAGCCAAAAACATGCTCTAGGGTGAGACAGGCGAGCTGGCCTCAGAGCCAAGAGGAGCTGTACAGCAATTCTTTAATGCATTTGTGTAAGGGAGGAGATAAAATATAGGGCAAAGTCTGAAAAGGCAGGGAGGGAGAGCTGGGAAAAGAAGGCAGATGTTGTAAAAGATACTCTTTCAAGTTTCCTGTGCACTAAGAATCTGCAGATGTATGTTGGCAGGGCTACAGTCACAATGCAGCAGGAGGCTACAGTTTACACATCTGGAAAGCATTTGACAGGGGCCAGAGTTCAAATGCATCCTGCTTCAGCTGCCTTCAGACCAGGCAGCAGCACAGGCTGATTCAGCAAGGGGCTGGCCCTTCACTAAGGAGCTCTGTAGCAATGGCCTCATTCTGGTGTAACCTCCTCCCCAACCTGGTGGGTTTTCCTCCATTTCAGATTGGTCACATGGAGCAGTTTAAATGATTCTAAAAAGACAGAAAGGGCTAGGGGAAGGATGGGAGTGAAGAGAATGTGCCACAACTGAGAGCAGCCTGGCTGGAAATCCAGAAACAAAATGTACTTGGACTGAATCCAGTGCATGAGTAAAGTTGAGAGCAAAGAACACCATTCAAAGGAAGGGAAAATCCTCTCCACTGCACAATAGCACCCTGGGCTTGTGCTCACACCACACTGACTTTTCTCAGAAATCCCTGGACATTTTGCCTTCCTTTATTTCTGGAATGCCGTGGGCTCTCTTGATCATGAGGGAATTTCTTCCTTTTTTGAAGGATTTGCAGGGTTTTTCAGAGGGAGAGAAAGGAGGTCTCCAAGGGCCAGGTCTCCACCCCACTGCCCTGCACTCTCCTGCTGCCAAATGTGAGATGTGGGCCTGCTGCCCAGAAAGGGGCCAGGTCACTGCTGGTGCTTAGCTCCCCTCACAGGAGAAGCACATCTTCGGGTGAGATTGGGTCCCAGCTAAAGTCCCTGTGAGGCTCAACTATGCAGTGATATGGCTTGCAGCTGCTCCTGGGCTTAGCTTGGGGCCTCATGTCACCCGGTTTGGTGAGATGATCTTGTTCAGTAGTAAGTTAAGGACTCTGGGGCATACCCACAGTGCTTAATAGGATCTAGCATCTTGGAAGGATCAGAATCCACCTGGGGAAAGAAGATAGCCTATGAAAAGGTGAGTTACACCCCAGTAGAGTGGTAAATGTCTATCATCCCAGCCACTAAGGAGGCTGAAACAGGAGGATCACAAGTTTGAGGTGCATCTGAACAATTTAGTGAGAGCCTGTTTCAAAATAAAAATTTTTAAGAAGGGTTAGGGTTATAGCTCAGTAGTGGAGTACTTGCCTACCATAAGTGGGCCCCTGAGTTTGATGCCCAATACTGAAAAAATGTAACAAAATTCAACAAAAAATATAGTGATACCAAATGTGAGCTAAAACACATTCCAATGGATCTCCTCAAAATCTTCACCTCTGAAGCCTCCTGTAACTTGGTGGATGTTTTTGTCATTCCCACAGTTGCTCAAGCCAGAAACATGCTTGCCTCCCCTTCATCATCCTGCTTAACCAATATGGCTCCCAGATCTTGTCCATTTGATGCCCCTTGGAACCTCTTAAATGTGGTGCTCCCACCCCAATCTCACCACCCTCAGCATCCACAACCTGTATCACAGGTGCTCACCATGCTGCCAAACTTGCCCCCCTAAATCTCTTCTCTGAGTTGTCTTTCAGGATATAAATATGAACATGTCACTGCCCTAAAGGGGTCAATAGCTCTCCATAGCTTTTAGGATAAAGCTCGGTCTCCTGAACATGACACACAATCTTCATGTTCTAGTGTTTGTCCACTTTCAAAACCTCATTTTCAGTGGTGTACTGGCAAATGTTTAGCAACAGATCTCAGACAGACCGCTGTGGTGTCAAACACCTCATGCTCCTCCTCCAGCAACAACGAACTTTCAATTTCCTAATCATGCCCTCATCTCTCACTCATCTGGTTCTTCACACACCTTTTTCTCCCCACGGAGCTCTTCTTCCTGCCTCTCCCATGCCTCCATTTGCTGGCCTACGTGTCCATCATTCACGTACACACCAAGAACTGTTGGGTGGTTCTTATTCAGATTAAGTGGATATGTCACAATTAACCATCCCAAGTGCCTACCAGGTTCTCCCTTGTCTTTGTGCTCTGAGGGTGGGTGGGGGCTACTGCACCATATGCTTCAAGGAAACAAGGACAATGTTTTATTTATGTGTCCATACTGCCTTATCCTCTCCCTGGGTTTCAGCAACAGCCAAAATATAGAATACAAACAGTGCTAGTTTCCACTTTATTAGTTCCACTCTATGTTCTTATCAAAAGATTCAAGTTCATGAGTGTGTGTTCTAATGTGAATAAATGCTACACAACTTCCCCTGAGATGCAGACCAAACTTTGGGAAGGACAGAGTAGTTAGCAAGAACTTCATGGGGAAGAACTGCCAGACTTATCAAATTATGATACAGACTGCCTTGTTGAATTTAAATTACAGATTAACAAGGTCCAGGGATCTGGCTCAGCAGCACTGTGCCTGCCTGGCAAGCACAAGGTCCTCAGTTGGATCCCAGAAAAAATAATTATAGATTAACAATTAATAACCTTTTAGTATAGGGATGTTTCATGCAATGTTTAAGAAATACTGATGGTAAAAGAAGTATTTACTTGTAGGAAAATGGACATACCTTGAGACCATAATGTTAAGTGAAAAAAATCAGATGCACAACCTTAAATAGTGTACGTTTTCTCCTATATGAGAAACCCAAATTATAAATCAAGGGGATCAAGGCATGGAGGGAAGCGGGCTGTTGTAGTCAGCAGGATTTTGCAAGTGAATACATTAAATATAGGACACATAATTTCTAAGATCATTTTATGATAATTACCCAAAGAGTCAAATGCAAAGGAGTGCAAGAGATTAACCGCACACTAGAAGCCCAAAGGATTCAGCTGAGGGCCCAGATCCCAGAATTTTCCCACACAAGTCCAACTAAAGGCTTAGAGTCCAAAGCAATGTCCACCTCGAGTTCAGCCAGTGGCCTAGACCCCACAGCAATGTCTCATGCTTGTCCATATTGAGGATCTGTCCCTGGAAGGCCCAAAGGCTAGTGATGGAAGCCAGAAAATCTGCACTGGTGAGATGAAGGATTCTGCCACCAAGCTGAGGGATCCACATTGGAGCCAGGAAGTGATGCTCACGGTGAAGATCAGAGCTCCCCTGATGAGAACAGCAGTCATTCCCAGTGACAGTGAGGCCCCAAGCTCCTCCTTGAAGCCATGTTTGAATCAGGAAAACCATCTGCAACAAGCTTCTCCTAGAAAATCAACAGGCCAAAGGAAAAATTATGAGAAAAGGAAAAAAATGGAAACAAAGTCTTTGTAAATAGGGAAGAGTGGAGGGGGTAAAGGGAGGGCAGGGAATGGGAAAAAAAAATAAGAACCAAGATATGTCATGTAAAGGTACAAGTTCCCAATGATAAATGTAAATGTACTATATACCTAAAATGTACCAATAAAAGAATTAAAGGAAAAAAAAAAAGAAAATCCACAGGCCAAGATCTTCCCCTCCAGTTCTCTTTTTATGGCTATTGGTAACAATCTTCAGGTGGAAACTCTATGACCAGACCATGCTGATTTAGTTCAGCTGGGCATTACAAGTTGACCATTACTCAATCTACCACAGAGGGGAAAGGAGGTGAAAAAGGAATTAAGATGTGTTATGTATATGTACCAACTCCACACAAGGAACATAAACATTATGTACTCCAAACATACACTAATAATTTCTTAACTAAGAAATCACTGACAATAAAGTATTCATTTATCTGAAATTCATATTTTCCTAAAATGGTCTATATTTTATCGGGCAACCCTATCCTGATTGAAGACCAGTGGGAGGGGTGATAATCAAAGTACACAGAAAATGGAAACCTGCCAGGCATCTTCAGATTGGTCTGCTTAAAGCCTGAAGTTCATGCCCACACAAGAGCTGCCAAAAATAAAGAGAATATTGAAATCGAAATTGAAATTGAAGTGACCAGACAAGAGTTGAATGCAGTTGTTCAGACATGTGTTCTGAGTTTGTAAGTCTTGAGCTGGCCCAGAGGCAATTAGAAGACAGGAAAGTAGGATGGATTTCTACATGGGGAAGGGTGCTGATTAAAGAATCCTCAAAGCCTTAAGATTTGATTTTTGTAAATAGGGAGGAATGAAGGGGTTGAAGGGAGGACTGGACAAGGGTGAAAAATAAGAACCAAGAGAGACTATGTAAAG
>NW_004624815.1:2447398-2469261 GCF_000247695.1 Heterocephalus glaber
GGGCTAGGAATGGGGAAAAAGTAAGAACCAAGATGCATTATATAAAGGTACAATTCCCAATGAGAAATGTAATTGTGTTGTATACCTGCAATGTATCACTAAAAGAATTTAATAAAAAAAAGAAAAAGCCTTAAGATTTGAGAGGAGAAAGTAGACTGAACAGGGCAAATGGAGGAAGATGAGCTTAAATTAGGTTGAATTTGAGATGAAGGTAGGACCACCAGGGAGCAACGTAGAGCTGAGATAGAGATGGGCACAAGCCACTGGGCACAACAGTGACGGAGGCAAGTGTGACTGTGATCATTCTCAAGAACTCCGTCATCCACGTGCTCTAGTACATGCACTCTCTGTCATTCACATGCTCTGTATTCTCACAAACACCCAAAGGTATAGCAGGACACTACTCTGCTAATGTGCTCAAAGACGCATCAGACTTCATTCCAGAACTCTCAAGGGTCCAGGCCGCTGGCTGCAGCCTGCTCTTTGGCTTCCTGAGGGAATGCTTGATGCCGTTCATTTTCGACATTCATAACCTGGAGCAGGGCACTTTTTCAGTTGCTCATCTCAGTGCATTATAAAGCCTGAACTTAACATGGTTCAAATCCATAGCTGACTGCAGCAAATTGCTTATCTCTGTCACCACAGTTTGTGGAAATAATAGATAGAAAAGTACTTCAAAAATTATAACATGCTATGCAAATGTAAGAATATTATTATTCACACAAACTCTATCTACAGTATAACTGAAAATAATTACCCAGAAATTCAAAATTATGTCTGTGTTCTGCCAAATACCTTCATATTTTCAAACAAATTCAGCCCTTGTGCAACACTTCCTAAGCCCCTCTTGCCTTTCTTTTTCTCAGCACTGATCATCCTCTATTTCCCCATATATGTAATAACATTGATTTTGTGTTTCTCCTGATCACTCACAAGAATGTATGAGTCTTGAGGGCAAGAATTTGTGTCTGTTATTTTCACGGTTCTATCTCTCCATGCCCACAAACAGTGCTTATGTCTGATGGGATGAATCAACTTTAGTTTTCAAAAGGTTGCCTGAGCTTGCATAGATAGTTTTCAGTAGCTAGGAAGTGTCCTAAAAGAAATCTTAGAATGTCAGATAACAAGGCACCAAACGGTCATGAAAACTTTACAGGGACACTATTCAGGTGAACAACTTGATTGTCCTAATGATAATGCTGTGCAATGCCCACGTCCTTCTGACAGACAACATGCTAACGATCTCAGGTAACCCACAAATATTCACTCCCTGCCCTTGGTGTGAACCTGGCTACTCTCAGCCATTTGATTTTTTTCTTATACCTTTAGAGGTCTCAGAGCTTTGACCTAACCCTGCTGAGGACTGACTCTACAAAGGCACCCTGTGGACTGTACTTTTCTCAGCTTCCTGGGATATTATGTTGGTTTCAAATGCCGCCACATTTGAATTTAGATTCCAGAGCTCAGAATGTCTATTGGAGCCTTTCTGTGTACCCAGTCCTCCATTTTGGTAGCAATCTTAACTACTATAGAATGGGACTGGAACCTCTTTTCACATGGTGTCCTGCCAGGCAAATGGAACAGGAAGGATTCCCACTCAGCTTCCCAGCATGAACAGGCATCCCTAATGCAAACAAGAACACACAAAAATACACTGCAGCTGAAGTTGGGATGAGCCTTGAAAGGCATCCAGCTGTACTCTTAAACCCAGCTGGTGTGTGCCCTGCTTAAATAATGAAAGGAACTGGCAAGCCTTGGAGAACCAGTGCTGAAGTCCAAGAGGCTGTCTTGTCTGAATGTGCATGGCCTCCCTGGGAGGTTAGCAGGATAAAAAGGGGAATGGAGGGGTCCTATTTAGAGAAGGACACTACTAAATAGCTAGCCCCTTCCTAGAGTCTGGTTTCAAGATGATTGATGTAAATTAGCAGGGACAAGCGGGGCAAGCAGTCCACAGGGGGCAAAGACGAGCAGCTGAAGAAATCCTGGGTGATAGCACCTAAACCTCAGCAGATCTTCATGGTAGGGTGTCTAATGCCTATCCTCTCCCCAGTCCCTCACTTACCGCCCTTCCTGTCTCTTCTGTATGTCAGCTTCCTGGCCATCCAGAGATGAGGGAAGAGGCTTCCTCTGAGGGCCTGCCTTCTGCAAACCTCCCTATCCTCCAAGGCTATCCAGTTCCCCCAGAGCCTTTTTGGCCCTCTCTGCTTCTCCTTCTTGTCTTCTGCCCATTCATCGCAGTTCCTTTGGGCTCCTAATTACTGCCAGACATGAAACTGATGGGTTGGGGTTTATGGACACTATTACTGCCAGATCCTCTTCCCTTCATTGTCTGGAAGCCTGTGTCCATTTAAGCTCTAATCCTTTTTGCCATTTTTGACCTAGTTCCCATTATTTTGTATTTTTTCCATATGAGTCAAACAAGCCACTTGTTAACCTGCATTTATCTTATTGGCTCTGGCACTTCTATTGTGACTCAGTGAAGGCCTGATGGAAGAAGAAAACTCCATGGGCCAGTTCCAGGGATTCATCCACTTTCTAAGTGTAGCCTAAGAGATTAGATGGAATATTTCTTTTAAAATTTCTGATGGTATTCCATAATTAGACAAAGGAGTTCTGTAACTCATTGCCACTCTGCTCCCTGCAAAAATCAAATGGAAGAATAAAGTCAACTACATCAAAAACATAGAAAATGTGCAGATGAAGCTTCCTCTACCCATTCCTGGCTGAAAAATTGAGAACAGCTGATGAATGGGTTTTGTGCATAAGGAGAGAGAAGAAACTGAGCCAGAGAAAGAATGTGAAGGTGCAACAATCCAAGGACAGGGCCAGGGATTTAGCTCAGTCCCATCGTGTCTGCCTTGCAAGCACAAGGTCCTGAGTTCAATCCCTGGTACCAAAAAAAAAAAAAAAAAAAAGAATACAAGGACAATAACTAGGCATTCCTCTGATGCATATTTAATCTTCCCTCCTTACCTTCCCTCAGATAACTGAACATGCAACATGCTCACAAGTCTAGACAAAGACACTTTTCGGGATAAATAACCCACAGACTGGGCCTTTGGGGCATATTTCAGAAAGAATCATATGCCCTATGTTTGTACCACAAACCTTTTGAGCAAAACCAAACAGCTCTCAATATTGCATTAATATGCTATCTCTTGCTTTTCCATCACACAGGGAAACATTAGGACTACTTAGGAGTACTCTCAGGTGCTGCTCCTAGCCTAAAAAAAATCAAGTTGTTTCACATCTGACAATAGGGCCATCTGACCAACAGTAGAGCACATTAGGCTCTCAGAGATTACACCTGCTCCAAAGAGTTCTATCAGAGTAAATTTATAATCTCACCAATGTGGTAACTGCCTGGCCCTGGCTGTGGGCCGCAGGCATTGTGCAATCCAGAGACATTGTCTGACACACGCGAGAAATAAAGATCAGAATCTAGTGGATTTCACCTTCCAAGAAGAGGAAGTAGCAGTTACTTTTCTAATCCTGCAGATATGTTATTCAACTTTCCCAATGTCACAGAATATGCACAGGTCCTAGCAGGTCAGAATATGGACAGGTCCACCTAAATCTGAAGCCTATACTTTCAAACAGGTTCATGGTATGACTTATTTAATTATATGCATGAAAGGAAAAATAAAAACAACTATAACCTCACTCATTCAGAGAAAACTTTACAAAATCTCTTCTATAAGCATACATTCTACATATATTTACCCTTTAACAACAAAAAAGGACAGTGAAGACCATGCTTATGAACTACTGCTTACATAAGCTTTGTGTTTTTCACTTGAAATACATTATAGAGATCTTTTTACATCAATTAATACATCTCTACCACATCATATTCAATAACTAGTTTCTATAGTTATCCCTATCCCACAGTGTGAGTAAGCAATTCTTGGACATTATAGATCCTCCACAGTGTTATAATAATAGCTGGATTCTTATACACATTTTTATATAGGACAGATTCCTTTAGGATAAATTCCTAGAAACAAAATACCTATTATTCACATACTGCCCAATTGCTGGTTGAAGTAAGTATAAATATTCATTCCTATTAATAATGTATTAAAATGTCCTTTCTCCACACCATTATTGACACTGAATGTTAGTATTTTATTATCTTTGCTGATTGGAATGGGAAAATAATAAGATGCCATTGATGTGATATTTGTTTTTCCTTTACTATTATTGGTATAGAACATTTTTCATATACTTTGTGTCATTGCTATCTTTTCTCTTTTGAAATTCTTATGCATGTCCACAGCTTTTCTTTCAGATCTTATTACATAGTGACTCTTTTTCCAAGTGATGTGTCATATAGGTTTCACCTGTTTTTCATTTGTTTTTAATTTTTAAACATTTTTAATGTCAGAGAATTTAATTTTTTTTCTTTATTCATTTCTGGTATTTATACATCTTTAAAAAGAATCTCCACTTCAAATTTATGAAAACACAAAGTATATTTTGTCTTGCACCTCCACACTATTTTTATTTTTTTAATTTTTTTTTTGGAACCCAGGATCTAACTCTGGACCTTGCCCTTACAAGGCAGGGCTCAGCACCGCTGAGCTAAATCCCCGGCCCCACCCAAACTATTTTTTACATTTAAATGCTTAGTATATGTAACATTTGTTTCCATAAGTCAATCTTTATTTCTAACAATTTTAAGCCAAATGTCACATTTACTAAATAATCTATCAATTCATAACTCATTCCAAATTCTTTATTTTATAACAAAACTTTATAAATGTTTATTTCTAGAATTACTGCTCCATTTCATAGACTTTTTTCCTAAATTCTATTCCACTATTACCAATTTTAGTTACTATAGCTTTATAAGCCATATTAAGGTCTCAGAGGGCAAACTTCCCTGTGTTAGTACCAATTGTTTAGTTATTCAAATGCTTTTAAGAATTATTCTGCCTCCCCCACCAAAAAATGGAATGATGCTTAGCATAATGTTAAACCATTAGAATAATCTGGAATTGACAGCCTTACAATTTGAGGAAAAGCAAGGTGTGCCAATTTATTCAAGTCGTATTTCTCTGAATAATGCATTCATTCTTTTTATATAGGTGAGAGTGTCTGTTATTATGTGAATTGTCTCTTCTTCTACCTGCCATATTTTACAACTAGTTTCTATGGTTATCCCTACCCTATAATGTATGTAAGCAATCCTTGGACATTATGGATCCTAAACAATGTTATACTGGATAGTGTTATAAGTACTGGATTATAAAAACACAATGTAGGGGCCAGGGATTTAGCTCAGTGGTTTCGCCGCCTGCTGCGCAAGCGCAAGGACCAGAGCTCGATCCCCGGTACCAAAAAAAAAAAAAAAAACACACACACACACAATGTAAATTTTTTTCTTGTACCTCTAACTACTTTTTGCATTTAAATGCTTAGTTGATGTAACATTTATTGGTATTGGGCATTCTTTTATTTTTAGTACTGGGGATCAAACTCTGATCCTTGCACTTGCGAGGCAGGCAGTGGAACAACAGAGCTAGATCCCTGGCCCAGGTATTCTTTATTTCTTCTACAATTCAAGTTGTACAAGCTGTGCCCTCTACCTAGAAGTTTTCCTCTCAGGTAGCAGCTTTCTCTGATCATTCATAGCTCACCTTAAGCATGACCAAGGTCCTCCCTGACCACCCATTCCTAAGTAGATCTCAGCACTCTTTTATCACAACCTTCTGTTTTATTTTTATGAAGACATTTATCATTAAATTTGCTTAATTAATTTACCTATTGGTTTATTTGTTCATTGGGTATCATCTCCCTTCCATCTGTCTATCCCTATCTCTACCTTGAAGGCAAGGTTTCAGAACAGTCATAATTTCTCTCTTGAACATTGTTGAATTGCCAGGGACTAAAAGAGTAACTGACACCATAGTAGGTGCTCAATAAAAATCATAGAAGGTAGAATAAATGGATAAACAAACAACTCCAGGCCTTCTGATCCATAATGAGCATTAGTGGAAGCAGCATACATTTTACAACTAGGAAGGACCATATTGACATCTCATACCTGGTTGTCATATAAGGTCTTGAGAAAAATACTCAAAGTCTTAAATATTAATTTCTTTAGTCATATCATGGGGTGATTAATAACTCCCTCATAGGACTGGTTCAAAAATTAAGTGAGAAAACATATATAATGCAACAATATAATTCCTGGCACACAATAGATACTCAAAGCACATTATGGGCCAGGGCTTTAGCTCAGTGGTTTCGGCACCTACTGCGCAAGCACAAGGACCCGAGTTCGATCCCTGGTACCAAAAAAAAAAAAAAAACAACACACATTAGTTCTCCACCTATTCTTTCACCAAGCAGTGTCTTTATTTATGTTGCCTTATACAACAGAGCTCGGAATTTAGTGCCCAGAAAGTCCTTTTATTAGATCAAATTAAACTTCCAAATTAGAGGCAAAAACAGGAAATGCTACCATCTGGGATGAGTCTTTGTTGCAGTATGTTTTCTGAAATTCAGAAGCAATGGACCTTTCTATTTTCTACCCTAAAGTGGAACACAAAGTCCAAGACAAGGACAGTTGAATAAGTCAACAAATAATGGCCATTTTGATGCAAATCAATACAATTTGGGTTTTAAATCTTAATATTGCATTAGGGGAAAATATTCATTGCTCAGATGTCATGTAGCACATTGGAATTATTAAAGGGGGCATTAAACATAATCCCCAGAGGAAGATACAAAATTCAAATGAATTGATGATTACGGTTTCTGAGAGCAATTTCACTGAATTTCCACAAGCCTCCAACATCAAGAGAGTACATAAATTATAAAAGATTATAAAGTCTAACATAGTAAAAGTGGTCCAGTCTGAAAAAAAATGAGTTTTTTAACCTATCTAAACACTGCCATTGATTATTTTATACTTTCCTTTGCAGTTTACAATTGAGAAACTAGTTCATTTTTTGTATTTATACACTTGAATTTTAAGTTCATGGACACAATTTTCCTAAATCTCAGGAGGACTAGGCTGGTCACCAAAAGAATAGAAATCTAGCTTGTGGCACCTTCTGAATTGTGGTGACCCAGGTTAGGATTGGGGCTCACTGTACCTGAAATGCTACCTGGAAAGCAGTGGACACAAAATTACAGGTTACCCTATTTATGAAGAAGTTGCATATGTCTGTCTGTCTGTTTTCTAAACAAATGTGCAGTATGTATCTTCCTAAGAAGTACTGGAGTCAAGAAGGCAGCCAGCAACAGGCAGAAGCAAGACCAGCCAAGAGCAGATTGAGAGTGGAGGTCAAGAGGAGGCTGTTTAGTTTGAACCTCTGGTCCCCATTTTATTAGCTGTGTGAACTTGAACAAGTTGTTTTTACCCTTCTGTGCCTCAGACTTTTGTCTATAAAATGGGAATTATATTAATAGCACCTACATCATATGGTTGTAATGAGGATCCAATGTATTAGCATTTGAAAGGAACCCACAAAAGCTTACTAAAGCCTTTAGGTACCTCAGTGATAACTCAAGGGAGAGTGTGAATGTTTTTGTTCTATGAACTTGTGTCCTAAGTGAAAATGTGTGGAGGTAATGAACTGGGTGTCTTTTCACTTTGTCTCATGAGGTAGAAAGCAACCTGAGTTATATACTCACATTTATAAATGAAAACACATGGGGAAAAAATAAGAACCAAGATACATCACGTAAAGGTACAAGTTCCCAATGAGAAATGTAACTGTATTGTATACCTAAAATGTACCAATAAAAGAATTTTTAAAAAAAAGAAAGAAAAAATAAATAAATAAATAAATAAATGAAAACACAAATGCATGCATATTATTCAGAGTCCCCCAGAGAAATAGAACCCACAAGAGAAGTGGAGAAATGTATAGTTGGCCCTTCTTATCCATGGGTTCAATACTGCAGATTCAGCCCACTGCTGATCAAAAATACTAAAAAATAATTGCTTTTTTACTGAACACGTACTGACTTTTGTGTCATCACCACCTAAATACTGCAGTATTACAATTATTTAAATAGCATTTACACAGTATTAGTATTCTAAATAATCTAGACATGATATAAATATATACACAAAGATTGCATAATTTATATGCAAATACTATGCCATTTTATACAAAGGACTGGAACACCCGTAGATTTTCCTATCCTCAGGAGGTTCTGGATCAATTTCTAAGGATACTGCCAGTAAAATAAGTCTCACCCTCACCACCTGCCATCCACAAAACAGAGAGCTGGCAAAGCCAATAGTGTAATTCTATCTGAGCCTAAAGTCCTCGGAACTCCAACCCAAAGATGTAACTCCCACTCTGAGACAAAAGCCCAACAATCACCAAATCTGAAGGCCCAGAAATAGGAGCTCTCTTGTCTGAGGCCTGGAGAAGAGGGATGGTCCCCGCCACCCCCACCCCCAGGAAAGCAAACTCGCCCTTTCTCTGCCTTTGGTTCAACTGGGGGTCTCAGTGGATTGGGTTGTTATCTGTCTGCATCAGTCAGGTCAGGTCTTCCAAATTCAAATGCTAATCTTGGGCCGGGGATTTAGCTCAGTGGTTCTGGTGCCTGCCTTGCAAGTGCAAGGTCCCAAGTTCAATCCCTGGTACCAAAAAAACACAAACAAACAAATGCTAATCTCGTCCAGAAACTCACCCATAAATAAGGTTTTATCAGCTAACTGAATATACCTTAGCCCAGACAAGTCAACATATAAAATTAACTATCACAAGTCAGGCATGGTGGTGCACACCTGTAATCCTAACACTGGAAGCTGAGGCTGGAGAATGGTGACTTCAAGGCCCACCTGGGCAGTTTAGTGAGACCTTTTCTCAAAATTAAAAAATAAAAACTTTTTTAAAACACCGAGGATGTATCTACGTGTAAGGACTCTGGGTTCCTTTCCTCCAGTACTTCAATAAATGAATAAATCATCCACCTCAATAAGTAAAATGAATAAAAGTGTCAGTCCAATCTGTCTTTAACATCAACAGGGTATGCAGAAATTGAACCCTGTTCTACAGTTTCTAGGCCTTCCTGCCACTTTCTACAAGTGTCACTACAAGCCAGTTCTCAGGCACAGGTCCTGAGCGTAAGTTTCCTCGGCTGACAAAGCCCAGAAGACCCAAACCTTCATCTTAGGATGGTGGTGGTGAACCCATGGCCCACATGTGCCACAGAGGGCTGGAAGTTATCCCTGAAAGCTCTAAAGGTTCACAATCACTCCATTAGGGTATCCTCACAGAAACAAAAGGCAACATCATTCTGATGCTTCCAAGAGCATAAAGCCTCAGCCTGAAGGCATCCTCCCAACACTTTCAGAATCTAAAGGACTGGAACACCCATGGATTTTCCTATCTTCGGAGGTTCTGGATCAATTTCTAAGGCTAGACTGGTACCTTACCACCCACGGCCTTTGGAATAGCTGAGTCCTGGGAAGCCCTTTTAAACCTGAAAATAACATTCAGTATAGCCCAGGTAAACAGTCCCTCTCCCAAGAGAAAATGGAAATCAACTTCCTGAATGTCTTCCTTTACTGTGAGACCAGAATGATTTTAAAACACAGTTTGATGAGATGGACAAGAAAAGGCAGTGTGTGAAACTAACCCAGGGTGTGTGCTACACAGGACCTTGGACCAGTCCAGATGAAAGTTGGCTCTCCCACTACCCAGGGCAAATTCTCCTACCTAGAGCATAACTCCAGCAAGTGAGAACAAAGACACCACCAGCCCATTCGTCCTAACTGTAATAATGAATAGCCATGGTAACAATGGCAGGAAAGAGCAGAGAAAATAAAATTTTACAAGGCAGCCAGGCAATTAGAAAAACTGCATACTGATAATTTTCCTTCAAGACACACTATTGAGAAAAATTAAGTCTTTAACCTCTGATGGCTTCCTGGGGCTCAGCCACAGAAATCTAATTGAAAGAGTTAGGTCTACAGAACTATGCTCTGCTCTGGCTGTACAATCCTATTATTATAAGCCCTTGACTCAATTGTAAGAAACAAAGACTTGTTGCTACAGTATCATTCTATAGACTGTATACCCCCAAAATGTTTTCTCATTTTCTTTGCTAGTTTTTCCTCATTATCTCCAGAAAACCACTGAGACAGAAACCTTATGGGACATGATACTGTATTGGATTCTGAGGGGTCTGTATTCTCACTGCAGAAAAGACAAACCTGAGAGCCTGCATAATGGACAGGATAGTTCGTTCTTCAAACTATGGAATAATATTGCAGTAACACCAATAGCAGAAAGTTGTTTTATTCCTGCAGTTAGCAAAGATGTTGGAACCACTATCACTTCTCATAATTATGTGATTGCTGTTCATTATATGTAAACATTGTACACTCAGAGATAGTAAAAGTGTATCTTCTCACTTGTTAAAAAAGCTAAGCTTGGATATGCCAACAGAATAAACTCCAGCCCAGGATGAGGTCTTGCTGTTTGGACCCTGACATTCTCTGACAGGCAGGTATTAAATTATTAACAAAGTGACAAAGCCAGTGGGCTTTCAGAGAAAGAAGAGGAGGTGAAGAAGTCGTCTCAAATCTCCCTGTGCTCCATTAAAGTAACTTTATTCCATGTTGTGTTAAATGTCCACCTTTTTCTTCATCGAGGAAATCCCCCTGTCAAATATCACCTCCTCCAGTGGCTTTCCCTAACTTCCGGAACAGAAAGAGGTGCCCTGACTCTCTCCTGCACAAACTACCTCCTCTGTTCAAAGCTTTTCTCTCACTCATCACTTGAACATTGAAATAATCTCTAAATTGACCTAGCCTATTTTGACATAAAAATCCTAGTGCCGAGCTCAGTGCCTGGCACTCAGGAAATTTTCTCTCAATAAAAAAATGGATGAATGAATTACAGATTGCAACTAAACAGCCAAGAAGCCTCAGAATGCAGGAGGCTGATACCTACTAGGAAAATGATTCTCTTGTTCGGTATGTGGATTTAGCTCCATGGCAAAGAGAGGACTCCCAAAGGAGCATGGTACTTTTGGATTCACCAAAAGTATCTGGTATTGGCTTCATTGGTTTAATCCAACACCTTATGCAGACACCATCATCTGTGGGGGTAAAATTTAATAGTTGATATAACTATCTGCAAGTGTTGCTTCGCCTCCAGGAAATGATGACGATGACGATGATGATATTCAAAATAACCAATACACAATAATGGTCAATACACAGTAATTGACCATAAAGTGATAGTAACAGTAGATTTTACTATTTGTAACATCCTTATTCTGGCATTGGACAGTGAGTCTGTGCATGTTCATTCTATTCTTAAAAATAGTGAATCACTTTTTTTTTTTCACAATACTGGAAATTGAACCCAGGGCCTTTGCCCTGACATACATGCCCAGACTATTTTGTCTTTGTTTTGTTTTGTTTTTGAAACAGAGCCTTGTAAGTTGCCCAGGTAGGGGCTCAATCTTGCCATCCTCCTGCCTGGGCCTCCCAAAGTGCTGGGATTACAGGTCTACACCACCATGCCCAGCTGAACAAAGAATTTATCTTGAGCCAAAGAATATGATCATGAAATTCTATGTACCTAGAGGTAAAACTTAAAGAAAATATATCTTCCTACAATGTGTAATCTTCAATCTATTACTATAATGTGTACATTTATAAACTTAAAGAGCACTGCTTCCTATTTTGCTTAATGATTTGTATTTTGTATCTAAAATTTAATGAAATCATCTGTTAATGTTGAAAGTGGTAGAAATATAGAACTCAATATCCATATGTGGGCTCCAAATGCAATCTAAGATTTGGATTATAAGCATATATTCTGCTTTGTGGATTCGTGGCCCATTTGAATCTACATAGAAAACTATTAAAACAACCAGAAGAACCACAGGGGTCCACTCTATTCAGACACAAAGCTGAAAGGAAAGATTTGCGAAAACCAGTGCAGTCTTTATTTTCCCTCTTTTATGAGCAATGTCCCTAGTTGTCATAAAAACTAATCCTGGTTAAAGTTCGATTCAGAGAACAGAATTGAATTAACCAATGCTCCAGCAACAATAAATAGAATATAATAACCAAATGATGATTTACTCTTGCATAAGGCTGTACTGTTTTCACGACATTAGAACCCATATTCATTACCGATGCTGGGACTCACTCAGCATGTAGCTAGCAGAGCAGAGTGCCACATCCACACTGGATAAATAACCATTAGTGACAATGACTGTGTTGACAAGGCCTTCCACTGTGTTCTGCGTCATTCACTTGAGTTTAGTATGAAATTTAACCACGAACACTTTTTTTATAGCCTACTTAGTACTTACCCACAGAGGACAACACGATTAACAGTAATGAGATGAGACTTTATGTTGAGGGAACATTTTACCCTGTGAGTCCCTAATGGTGCCCCAGAAGAGTCAATCAGTTTCAGGATGAGTGTGAACTCTGAACACAAGAGGATTTTTAATAATGATAAAGATAAGGCTATTTTGCTATATGTTATTCAAGGGGCCTTTGACTCACAATTTAAACTTGGGATCTAAGTGATTACCAGTCCTGTTGCCCTTAAGAGAAACAAACTTTCAAAGGTGGGTCTTGTAGATTACAGCCTGACAGGCATGGATTTTGGTGTAAACTCCATAGCATCTCAGAGAATGGGTAAAGGACAGGGCTTTATTAAGGAAATGGAGACCTGAATAGCTCAGGTCATCCACCATCTCCATGGAGAGCTAAGCCAAGACACTCTGCTCAACATGGAGTGCAGCTTACATTCCAGTAAAGGAACCAACTCTGTCTCTGTATCTTTTTTATGACTACGCATGAGAAAATGACCTTGTTACAGGGAAATAAGACTCCTCCATGCCAGGTGGTCTGGGCCTAGACACCAGATAGAAGAATCTGAGCTTGGGCCACCAGGTCCCTCTGGGGGAGGGTGAGCTCCTAGTATGGGCTGAATCATGGTCAAGGCAACCCAGGAGAGACACCTAAGGTCACCTTCACATATCAGTTTCTTGTATTAAAATATGCAATGGGTAAATTTGTGAAAGTCTAGGAAATAAAGTCATGCTAACTTGAATTGTCTGCTTCCCTGAGTTTTAAATTGGCCTCATTAGAATGATCCTGTTATAGCTAACATCAGATAAAATATTCCATTCTTAGAAGTATGTGTACATAGCACTCTACAAAGCAACCATAAATCCTTTCTTTCCTTTAATTTGTATGATTAATTAATCAGGACCAGTGCTAGGTCCTAACTAGCATTGGGTGGTTCTAACCCACCCAATGTAATGTAGAGCCCATTTGTTGTCAGAGCTCCTCAGCACCACACTTTGGTCTCCCTTCCCAGGTTCCAAGGTTCTTGGTTTACTCACCTGCATCTCTGTTTTGAAGCACTAAGCTCCCAACTTGATCTTCTTTTGCTTGCTTCTTTCTTCTTTGCTTGCTTCTTCAAGCCCTGTTCAAGCCCTGTTCTCAAACAATACATGGTGATTTGATACACAGACAAATTTAAGTCTATTCGACTTTTTTACTATCTAATGTATAACGAAATGAAGGATTTAAGGAGTATTAAAAATTCTAAGCACTCAAAGGTAAATATTTTTATCAGCTAAAACTTGCACATTCCTTGCTTTTAGTCTTACGGTCATTTTTACACTTGGATTCAATTTGCCTTCTTCCACCATGAGGCCAAATTGTGATAGCAGTGTGAACCTTTGTGACTTACTGGCAATCCTCGTTAAGCTCATGTCAGCCATGTATGCTGATCTCCTAGTTCTTCCATTTTATACTTTACTCTGACCTTATTCATGTGCTATTGATGCCAACCACCTTATTTTCTTTATGGAATAACATTTAAGGTAAATAAGTTCGTAATTATTGTGCACTTTGGGTTTTTCTCCCTAGTAGTTGTTTTGGAGCCCAGGTGAATTTCAAACATGGAACCATGATCCCAAGTTCTTGTTTTAAATATCTAGTTGGTTATTTGTAATGCTGAAATGAGGCACTGAACTCAAAACACCAAAATCTCAGTTTAACTGTTCACTCTGCCTTGATGAGTTTCTTTTTTTTTTTCCTTTTAGATGTATCTGTAATTTTATTACAAAACCACTGTTTTGGCATTAGTTGGTTACAGTGATAGCTACATACTGTGTGTGTGGCACAGCAGCTCTGATGGGATAACTGGACCCCCAACTTACTGAACCAAACTTTAGTCACCTCAAATCTACTATAGACAGTAGCCTGCAGTCATTACGAATGCAAATTCCACTTAGGGAATAGGTTATGCACAGCAAGTAGATTAAATGTTGGTAAGACTACAAAGGTAGTGGCTCCTTTATGGGACTTTTTTATTCCTTCTCCCCTCCAATTACTTTGTTTTAAAAGAATCAAATTTCTCAGAGCAAATATGAATAACAGCAGCACCCAAGGAACATCACACTTAGTTCTTGGTAAAAATCAGTATCTGTGTGATTCACTTTTTACACCACAGGTAAGGGAACGTTCACTCTAGTTTTAAACTCTTTCTTACAGTCCCTTAAAAAAGTAAAAGCATTCCATCAAGTTCTTCCGGACGGTGTTATTGCTGTACATTTGTTGGTAGGTCACTTTCTCTGCTGTGTTTACTTTGAAGGGATCTTCCAATATATCTCCAATATTCCTTTCTTATGGTGTCCTTTTCTTTAGCCAGGATTTCACATAACTCTAATGCTTTATTAAGAATGTCTTCCTTGTTGTCACACTGGTTTTCTAACATGTCCTCATAGACATCCACAGAAAGGCAATTAGGTAAGGGGAACTGTGACTTGGTTGTAAATCAAGAAACTGATTTACTAGGTTGGGATATTTGGAAAGACCATGATCTTGCAAAATCCCTTTCAAATAGTTCCATGCACTTTCATTATGTGGTACACGTTTTATCATTTCCAGAGTGTACCAAACTTGATAGTTTTTCGGCTGTTCCTCAATTATCATAGTGATGTAGTTCATTTCTTCATGTAGATCCTTTTGAAGTGACCATAAGAGAACTCTTTGAAAATGTCACACTGAGTAATTGGCTGCATTTAACTCAATGGCATCCCGAGTGAGCTCCAAGGCTCGCTCACTTCTCTCATCACGCTGCAGAACAGCTCGGAAATAATCATAAACATCTCTGAATTTTTCACTATAGATGATCTGCACTACTGGATTAGGACCATCATTCTGTGGCACTGGATCTATATCAGCCCACTCTGCTCTGTCCCTGTACAGGACATAGGTGGGCGAGTCCAGGCTCAGGAACCCCTCGTCCGTAGGGGATGCCACGGCTTCCCCAGCCTCTGCTGCCATGTCTTCCTCCAGCCTGCCTTGATGAGTTTCACTAAATTGCCCAGTTTTTTCTGTTGCTTCTCTGTACCAGAAAAGAGCTGAATCTAGTAAAAAGAAATGCAAAATACATGCTTCATAAAAGAGTCCTAAAGACTAAGAAATTCTGGCAATCCTTTATTGTCTGGGAAAAACTTGAGGGAAAAAAAGGAAAGGAAAAGGATATACTGTATTGAAATAGTTTATAAACTGATTAAATGGCAAGATAAGGTAGGACTCTTCAGTCTCAGTAACAAATCGACTGCTTAGCCAACTCTGCAAACCTCTTTTATGAGACCTTTTAATATTCCTTAAACTGAGTTTTCTAATATTTCTAAAAGAACTTGCTTAACTGTAAGCCCAGATCAAGAAAATTCTCTCATGTATCCCCCAAGCCTCGCAGAGTGAGGGCCTGACAGCCGGGTATGGGCTGGCACAGGAAGTGCAGCGAGAGCATGCTTCACCACACGTGCCTAGGAATGTGAAAGTCAAGCAGGCACCTGTCTGTGCTTCTGTGGTTTCCAGGAGCTAGGAAATGACCAAGTCAACCCGTGTCTCAACTGCAGCAAATCATTAGCAAAACAAGCAATTGGCAGTAGTGCCATTGGTCCAGACAGGTGGCAATTTTTCAACACCAAGGATACTAAAAACACAACTAACAGGCTAGGATATAAACAGCACATGTTTACCACTGAAAGCAAAGAAGCCTTGGCTAATCCAAGTCTTCCATTCACTTTTCTACAGTCAGAGCTAAGACCACTTTAGAATACATATGAGTCCATAAACAAACAAGAGAATAAATAAATCAGTGGCATCCTGTCAATATTTCAGGATCATTAGAAGATATAATAAGAAATTTCAGTATAAACCCTAGGTGTTCTGCATGTGCCAAAACTTCTTAGTTGCTCTAGCTTCTATATTATTCAGTCTCCAGCTGATTCAAGATTTGTCAGCAGAGAATCAGATTCTTTCCTTATTTTATCAAATTAGGAATTCAATTTTGTTGTAATGCCTTTCTCTAGGACTTATAATAAATTTTCTCCCTCTCAAGTATTGTGTCACCTTCAATTCTGATATCTATTGGACACAGGATATTTTCCTAATTTTTAAAATCATCAAAGTATCTGGATATTTTAAGTATAATGTGATCATTTATCCCAAATCAATCACTTAGATCCCTGATGTACTATGGGACTTGGCATCAAAGTCAAGCATTGAGTATATACAAAAGAACTGTATGTAGCAGAAATAGCCCACTAGCTCCAATGCAAGGTAGGTGGATGGCACAGGCCACCCTCTCCACATACAAGGTATGATCATAAAATACAATAAATGTTTAAATTTTTTAAAATGTATTATAGTAAAAGACACCTCATCCTTAATCCCCTTCAAAACACTCCCCTTTGCTTCCAACGCACTTATCCCATTGGTCTTGCCATTTTCTGAATCAGTTCTGGACTCCCCTTTCACAAGTGTCTTTAGTTGCTCTGTCATGGCTGTCTCGATATTCTGAATCATTTCAAAATATTTCATTTTCATGGTCAATTTGACTTTGGGGAAGAGCCAAAAGTCACACAGTGCCAGATCTGGTGAATAAGGTGAATGAGAACATATTATTTTCATTTGACAGAAATTGCCATAAATGTTTTGAATCAGTTTAAGACATCTAGGTGGCCATGAGCAAACCTGAAAGAAATTTCAAAGTGAAGGGGAGTATTTTGAGGGGGATTGATGGCAATGTGTCTTTTTTGGGGCTTTTTTTAGTACGGGGGATCAAACTCGGAACCTTATGCTTGCAAGTCTGTCAGTGGAACCACTGAGCTAAATCCCTGGCCCTAATGTGTCTTTTATTGTAATAAGTTTTTTACTTTTAATTTAAATATTCACCCCATTTTGCAATCACACCACATACACCATCATCCTTCACACACAATCTTTCCTTCCACATAACTTTCTGACTAGACACACGACACCTCTGCAAAGGCATCGCTATCCTGAATATGATTCAATTGGAAACTCTAATGATAAGTATGCAACACCTTTGAACATTTCAAAACAACACGAAGTTGTTTATATTGCTGTAAGCTCAGACACTGCTGGCATATTAAGTATGTAGTGCAGACCAGGCATGCTCCTTCGAGCTACATATTTTCATTAGCATAATTTTCCCCAAGTAGGAACTGACTGATTCCTGTACCCTGAATTGCATTTGCAGCTGGGACAATGCCTTTGTAATATGAATCATTTGGGAACACTCACAGATGCAATTTTCATGAGCAACTTGTACTGCCTCCCCCCATGTATGAGGAAAATCCATTCGTTTTCCCAGGCCTCCTGCTCTGTGAATGATGGGAAATATAACAGTTATGTCAAAATCAAAGTTGATGAAAATTATGTAAGAGAAGTAAAAGATACATATATGAGTGGAGGTTAAAAACTCAATAATTAAGCAAGTGCTTAGTGTCCATAAGGCCCTGGGTTCAATTTCTAGCTTTATACACACATACATATGTGTTTATGTTTATGGATATTATATATGTGTATATTTATGTGAACATGTATATTGTATTTATGTGTTTGTATATGTGTAGATGTGTTTGTGTATATCTATGTATATATGTAGATATGTTTATATTTGAGTTTATATATCAGATAGATAGATAGATAGACAGACAGAGCCCTCATCTGGTTGTGGAGGCATTAGAACAGATCAGGTCTCTTTATTCATTCTTTCAAAGAGATACACATTTTATAAATTACAGAAAACCTAGACCCTTTCTCTTTCACATCCCTACATTTCTCTCCCTGGAATAACTTCCAGGTTTAATTCTCAATGCTGTCACACAGTGTCTCCTAACAGTTGGCTGGTTGCTTACCATCTGGGAACCTCACTTGCACATAGAGATGCTGACATCCACTGACTCAGAGTTGCTCTGGGGATGGGGTAAACGAGCATCAATATAAAGCTTTGGACATTTCAAATGTTCCTGCACTGGATCACTTTTCCCTTTTGGCCTTTCTTCAGGAGCAAGATTATCTGAGCCTTTATATCAACCCCCATTTCAATGTACAAACTTGTGAAATAACTGCTTTGCATCTCTTTGCTGGTAAATGGATATCCTATGCACACACAAAAAGCACAAACAGGAAAATGGTCACTTATATTAACAATGGTACCTACATTAGGGAGTCACACAATAGACATCATGTTTTAAAGGAAAGAATTCTTTTCCACAGAGTATTAACTTACCAACTTTCCACACACCAGGTTCCTGAAGCAGTCAAGAACATCTGTGACCCACCAGCTTCATGTTTCCCCTAATAGGACACTAATTGTTTTCATATAAATGCCCCTAGTGTGCAAGCTCTCTGTGTAGAATAAAAATGGATTGAGGAATAGTAAATGTAACTCATCATTCTGATGTCTGCAATGTTACATCTTAGAAGATGCCAGGAAAAATCTGGTTAGGAGTAATATATTTACAATTCAATATAAAATTTTAACAAATGTTAAAATGCTTGTTTGAATTACACAAGTATCAGTCATGGATCTCTTCTCAAAAAAAATTCTATCACTACTCCCCGTAACGTTTACTTTTTTAAATTAGTATATCCACAATATACATATGGAGACACATACACACAAATAACCACCATGCACAATACATACACACACTGCACTTTTTTATACAAAGAATTTTCTGTGCAAAAGGCTGTTTAATTTTTATGTTTTATTTGCAACCTTTTCTTTGTTTCAGGATTTTAAAATGAGATGTTTTAACAGCGCCACCTTGTGGTAATGAGCCATTTCAAATTCATAAAACCAACTTTTTAGACATTCTGTACTGTTTTGTGAGCTGCTTTTTTAAAAAATATTCATTAATCATCCCTTAGCAGTAGCATTCCCAAAGAAGATAAAAATTTCATCAACACAAAGTAGGCCATTAAAAAATAACAAAAAAGCATTAATATTAGCAGAACGGTACAACCTGTATACCTAAGGAGAAGCCCCTGTTCAGGGGACAGTACAGCTCCAGATCAACCAGAACTTTGTGAGTAAACAAAAATGGAGAGGCAGGAACTCCAAAATGGGCTTTAAAGGAAGAGCTAACCTGATTTTAAAGTGTTTTGGCTAAACGGTTTCTTTTATATCTGCCCCGTTTTCTGTCCTGTTGCAGCCTGAGAGCCAGACAGCCCAGAGTGACAGGCAATTCCTTTCCAGCCACAGGCAATAGAATATGAAAGCCATTGATATTCGTCTTGCAGCAGCAGGAACCACAGCCAGGTGCTGAAGGAATTGGTTGTTTATGAAGAAATAATCAAATATCCCTTCCTTCCTTCCTCCTTATTTCTACTGCCTCACACAACTACCAGCGTCTCTCTCCTCTGGGGCGAGAGTGCTGCTTGGCGAAGAGAATAATGGCATATGAAGTGTTGCTCCATTCCAACTCCAACGACTTAGACATTAATTAGAAACTTGTGTCCAGTGACAAGACTAACGAGTTGATCATCAAGATAGGCAATACATGTATGTTTTTGAGATCATTAAGTCCACTGAAAACTCCATTCAGCCTTGGAAAGTCCTTATCTCTCTGAACTTTGAAACACACCATGACATGAACTCAAGTGGTAAAATATGAGGAAGAAGAAATGGAGAGAAGACTTGAGAGTGGTGGCCAGAGAATATCTACTCATGTGTGTCACCAGAAGGAACGTTTGATTATGTCTCCATAAATAAGACTGTGGAAGGACCTTCCTCAAGTGGAACCCCACATACATGGGGACCTCCTAATTAAAAGGCTGAGCTGAAATACACAAACATGTACACACATACAAACACCATCCACACAAGCACCAGGGCAATCGTCCAGTGGTGTAAGGGTAGGGCTTCACTCAACTCCTTACGTGGAAATGATGCTTGTTTTCTAGGGTCTCAGACTTGGAACCAGATCCTAGAGATGGGGGCATAGGATAAAAGACTCAAAAGCCAAGTTTTGAGGAAGATTAAAATGAGAGAAAACAATCTTCATCTGTTGATGTGGTATTCAAAGAAGCAACAGCTTTGCAAGGTTAGATAACAATGGAGAGTAAAATCAGGTGGGGAGTTAAATGCTTGACCTTGAGAGGGATGAGAGGGCTGGAATAGCTGCAGGCAGCTCGGAGCAAGCCACAGAAAAAGCCCAAACCCAACATGGGAGCCCGTAAGCATAGGCCCCTGAGGCGTGCCAAAGTCCGGTATGCATTCTAGGCATGTGTCTGCAGGGCCTCAGCATTGACACCTGGCCAGACTCTGAAGACTGTGACTGAGGAGTGAATTCTTCTTCCTTCCTGGTGACCCTGCATTACTTTCCAGTAAGTTCTCCCATGGTACAATTGTTTCTTTATCTGCACAGGAAGGGAATTTGTGATTCCTTCTGGAAACCGGAGTGTTGTGAGCGCCAGGCCCACTCTCCTGGCTGCTGCTCAGAGTCTGAGCACACACAGGCCTGGAAGGCAGCCCAGTCATATGGGGACTGTGATGCAACTCATCTCACCACTGCGCTGGGTGGCGGGTTTAACTCTCTATGACCCAGTAGCCGTCTGTGATTAGCAAGCAGAAATTACCATGCTGTTAGCAGGCACGACTGGGATCAGCAAACTAGCCCACAGCCCAGAGATGGCCTGTGTCTGTGTTTGTGAATAAAACTTTACTGGAGCACAGCCATACTTGTTCATTTAAGTATCCATATGGCTACTTTCACACAGTGGCAGAGTTGAATAGTTATAGACCACATGCCTGCAAAGCCTAAATATTTTTCTATCTGGCCCCTTATATTAAAAAGACTCTGACTTCTGACCTTTAATAGCAGGATCCAACGAAGGCAATATGATGATTTGAAGGACCGTAAGAAGGGGCTTCCAAAGCCTGGGTTCTCATGCTGCCTCTATTAGAAGCTGTCTGAGGCTGTAGATCCTGAGAAACTTTGACGATCTCTTCTAGCTGTGAAAGGTATAGCAATTTGTAAGGCACAAGGCTTCCGTTGCAGCTTTACTGCCCAACACTTTCCACCACCACCCCAAAAAGGTCCTCTTTTTCTGTATGTAGTCCAAGGATTGTGCTATTTCAAATAATTAGTTTGGAAGCTATATACTGTGCTTGTAGAGAAGGAAACATACAAACACATAGGCATGGACACATGCACACACATGTACACGCACACACAGTGCAGCAGGCCATGCAACCCACTAGTGTAAATGTAGAGTTTTACACCCAGGCTCCATGTACTGACTCTCTATGGGAAGGACACATATCTTTTAAGGGCCTCCACACTTGTTCCAAGAAAGCAACTCTATCTAAGGCCTCACCATTTGTTTTTTTTTAATGAATTTTATTGGTATATTTATGACATTCATCATTGGAAATTTGCAGCTTTACATACTCTCTCTTGGTTCTTATATTCCCCCTTCCCCTGCCCTCCCTTCAACACTCCATCCCTCCCTATTTACAAAGGCTTTGTTTCCATTTTTCCATTTTCTCATATTAATTCCATTCCCTTCT
>NW_004624815.1:2471494-2502081 GCF_000247695.1 Heterocephalus glaber
TATGAGTATTCACTGCTATGAATTTCCCTTGTAAGACTGCTTTCATTGTGTCCCATAGATTCTGATATGTTGTATTGTCATTGTCATTTAATTGTAGGAACTGTCTGATTTCTTCTTTCATTTCCTCTGTGACCCACTGGTTATTCAGAAGTGTGTTATTCAATTTCCTTATGTTTATGAAATTCTTGCACTTTCTTTTGCTATTGATCTCCAATTTCATCACACTATGGTCTGATAATACACAGGGGATAACTTCAGTTCCTTTGCACTTACTTAAACATGTTCTATGGTCTAATTTGGAGAACAACTCGTGTGCAAATGAAAAGAATGTGTATTCTGATTTGTGGGGTGGAGCACTCTGCAAACATCTTTTAAATTCATTTGTTCAAGAGTTTGATTGAGTTCTAGTATTTCTTTACTTATTTTTTGTCTAGTTGATCTATCTATTTGTGAGAGTGGGGTATTGAGGTCCCCCACTACTATTGTATTAGTGCTTATTTAATTTTTTATGTCTGTTAGTATTTGTTTTATATAGTTGGGTGCATTAGTGTTTGGTGCATAGATATTTGTGATTGTCATCTCTTCCTCTTGGATTGTTCCCTTTACAAGGATGTAGTGTCCTTCTTTGTCTTACTTAATCAGTGTTGGTTTGAAATGCATTTGATCTTCAAAGAAGATAGCTACTCCTGCTTTTTTTTCAGGTTCCTGTTGCATGGAGTTTTGTTTTCCACCCTTTAACTTTCTGTGAAGTTTTTTTTTTTTTTGGTACCAGAGATTGAACTCTGGACCTTGAGCTTGTGAGGCAGGTGCAGGAAGCACTAAGCTAAATCCCTGGCCCTGTGAGTTTTTTGAATTAAGTGTGTTTCTTTTATGCAGCATATTGTTGGCTCTTGCTTCTTGGCCCATTCTACTAGTCTATTTCTTTTGATTGGTGAATTGAGACCATTAATATTGATGGTTATAACTGATATGTATTGACTTATCATTGTCATGACTTTTTCTTTTTGTTGGATTCTCCCCCTTTGCTTTAATTTCTTGTCATGTCTGATGGATTCATTCCTGAGGCTTCCTGGGATTATGATCCTCATTGTTTTTTCCTAGGATATTGTCTAAAACTTTTTTGGAGTGCTGGTTTGGTATTCATGAAGTTCCTAAGGTGTTCTTTGTCATGAAAGTATCTTATGTCTCCATCAATTTTGAAAGATAATTTTGCAGGGTACATCAATCTGGCTTGGAGGCTGTTTTCCTTTAGGACTTGAAATACATCACTCCAAGATCTTCTTGCATTGGGGGTTTGCACTGAGAAATCTGCTGTGATTCTAATGGGCTTTCCTTTGTATGTGATTTGTTTCCTTTCTCTAACTGCTTATAGAATTTTGTTCTTCTTTTGGGTTTCTGGAATCTTAACTACAATATGCCTATGAGTAGATTTTTTTATCAAGGCTAGTTGGAGTCCTATGTGACTCATTTATCTGTATACTCTACCACAATGTTTTTATTCTTTTTTTTTTTTGGTACTGGGGATCGAACTCAGGTCCTTCTGCTTGCAAGGCAGGCACCAGAACCACTAAGCTAAATCCCCGGCCCATGCCTCATTTATCTGTATGTCAAGTTCTTTTCCCCTGCTTGTGAAGTTTTCTGCCATTACTTCTCTGAACAGTTTTTTTTATGTTGTCTGCACTCTCTCCTGTTTCTTCATTGACTCTGATCACTCTTGTTATTCTTCTTTGCATCATCTAGCAGCTGCTGGATTGATTTCTTGTAGTCCCTTACTATTTTAAAGAGACTGTTCTTTTTCTGGTCACTAATTGCAATCTTATCTTCTATATCTGAAATTATGTCCTCATATGGGCTCATTCTGCTGTGTAAACTCTCAGTGGAGTTTTTAATCTCCTGGAAATCTGTTTGCATCTGTTTTATGGATTCCATTTGTTTCCTATGTTGGGATTCCATCATGTTTCTCAGCTTCTCTATTTTTTTTATCTGTGTCCTCTCTAGATTTATTAATCATATCTTGCACCATGGGCACAATCTCTGCTGTTATGTGAGAAATTATTTCTGATTTTATTTTTTCCAGATCCTCTTTTGTTACCAGTTCAGGGAGTCTGGGTGGTTGAGAATCAGATTGTTCTATCTCATTTCCTTTTGGGGTTACTTTAGGTTATTTGAAGTCTGGTTTTGAGATTTGTTTATGTGTCTTCTCATTTCAACAGGGGTGGGTGTGTGTGTGCTGCTGGTGCCTGCATGGCTCACCTCCTCGGCACTTGGGGCAGCTCTGCTCCTCTGACAGCTTCAGTATTCTGAGGTGGGGCAGTGGCATGGCAACCCAGAAGGCACACCTCCTCCTCGGTGCTGGGGGCAGCTCTGTCCTCAGGCTTCACCATTTGTAAAGTAGTGATCAAAATATTACTATTCAGTTACCAACAAAGACACAGCTGCAAAATTATAGAGTTGTGGTTTTCCAAAACTAAGCACTTGTCTGAGTCTGTCTACCATCTGAGAAAAGAAGATTCACAAAATAATTCATACTTCATAGCACATTTCCATATAATATAATGGATGCTATCCTACTTCCTTGCTTTTCATATCATCTTTATTTAGTATTTACTTTATGAGACTAGCAAAAATGGTTTCCAAACAGCTCTAAATTTAAGAAAATTTTAACTAGTTGAAGATGATTTAAATTAGCTATCTTTGCCTGAGTTCTTTGCAAAAGAAAAGCCTGACACAAGACAGTTTATTTTGGGTACTGATTGGAAGGAATGGGTGTACAGATAGGTAGATTGAAACAGGAAGGGTCAAGGGAACCAATTCAAAGGTCCCTTATTGTTCTGGGCACTAATGTGGAGCCTTCCTCCTCCTAGGAGTCTTTGAGCTGCCTTTGGGCCTGAGCTTTGGTGTTTCTTCTCAAAGGATGCTGGAGGGGAGTATTTGTTCCTCAACTTCTATTATTTCCCTCTAGGGTTCTCACTCCCACTTCCAGTGTGTGCATGAATCAGAATGGCTGACCAGGCTTTTGCAAGGTCAGCAACAAGCTCAAAGAAACCACATGTCAGAATGCAAGATTTCCTGATGCAGCTGAAGGAAGGGGCTGATGTGTCACAAGTACACCAGAGTTTGTAGCTTGGCTGGAGACAAAAGGCAGGCTGAGGCTTTAACAAAGAGCATAAGAAGTGATCTGCACAGCATGTAATACTCACATTTTACTTCTCCATCCTCCTATGCACCATAAGTTAAGTTAGTACAACTACAACAGTCCTCCAACATCCACGTCGGCTGTGCCTCTGTCGTATGATAAGTTCTATCTGTTTAGTGGTTGTAAACAAGCCACTTTAGTGCATTTGTCAGCGAACAAGAGAACACAGGCAATTTCTCCTACCTCTACTGGCCAGAGAGCAATAAATGTAGGTCCACAGAAGAGAAGTAAGTCTTCAGAAAGAGGGTGATGCCCAAGAGGGATTTCAAATAGGAGTTTTCAAAGAAAGAAAGCAAGAAGGAAGAATAAGTGGCCTAAGAATAATCATGCAAGTTGAAGAGGTCTGAATATACACCATAAAATGTGAGGACTTTCAAGGGGTTGAAATAAAAATACAAAGTGTGATAAAACTATACAATGAAGATTTAATTTTTTTAAACTTATTGCAGTAAAAGATACATAGCTATTAATCCCCCCAAAACACCCTCTTATGTTGAACATACTTATTGTTCTTGCCACTTTCTGAAGCTGTCCTGCAAGTTGTTTTTACAAAGTGTGATCAAAAATATGGTGAATGTTGTTTCCCATTGCCATTCAATAGAAAGGTAGCCTCATAAAAGCATTACAATGTGTCCTCATCCACACTGGTCACCAGGTCTGGCACCCTGGGACTTCTGACTCTTTCCCAAAGTCATCATAACCATGAAAGGTAGAAGTTTTGAATCAGTTCAGGACATCAAGGCAGCCATTGCAGCACAACTAAAGATATTCACGAAAGAGAACTGCCAGAACTGCTTCAGAAAGTTGCAAGACCAATGTGATAAGTATGTTTGAAGCAAGTGAAATTATTTTGAAGGGGGATTACTGACAATGTGTCTTTTTCAATTTTATAACTTTTAACTGAAACATATTATTTGATCACACCACATATGTGTGGGAAAATGGGCATCCATGAGGCTGGGTGAAGAGGTAGGCATGAAACCCTGGATCCCACCCTAAGCATTTTGATCTTCATCTTCCATCAGCAGAGGAATAGGAAAGTTGTAAGTAAGGTACAAAGTTTTTCAGTTTTCTTTTAAGAAAGATAACTGATAACATCATGGATTTTAGATCATCTGAAAGGAATTTCAGAGGCAAATTAAAGTTTGTATATCTTGATGATGCCAAAATTAAAACAATTCAGCTCTGTCAAACATTTCAAACCATAGAAGACACAATAACCTGCTTTTCTGTAAATGTACAGGACAATGTGGCTAAATTTAACACAGGACTAAATGAAAACCATAACAAACTTCCATCAAAGCATAGACTTTTGGGAGAGTGTAGGTCTGCTATTTATTATTTAATGTTCACAGTGCTTTTCAGTGCAAGCCTAGAAATAATTTAAACCACTGGTCACTTCCCAGGCCTTTCATTTCTATGCAGCAACATGATAACTCAGGAAGACAAATGCCAGGACTCAACCCTGAAACTGAGGCTCTTCCCACCCTCTTGTGAAGAAAATCGGTCATTTTGGCTTCTTGTTGAAAATATGAATAATGAGCCTCCAATAAACACAGTTGACTTACTCAACTTAAATTCTAAACTAAAAGAAATTAATAATTAATTCTTAGATCCTCATATGAATTTATGAGCCAAATACAAGAGGCAGAGGGATATCAATGGAGAAATAAGAAGATATGACACTCTGATACAAGTGAGGGCCAAAACAAATGAAAGGTTGAAAGGACCAAAGACCTCAGTTTCCACATTTTCTAGAAAAGATGTCCCAGGTTCCACTTCTCCACACTGCCTGCAATGACTAGTGTTGATGCTGGGCAGCTAGGAAGATGACCCATCTCTACCAAGGCCATAGAGAACCATAAGCCTTGCTCAAATCCCTCCCCCTCCTCTAGCCAAAGCTTTCATCTGTTCTGGAGGGATGATCCACTTGGGTAGTCTGGGACAGCCTAGGGGGCTCCTTTGCTTTAAGTATATTTTATTTCTGACACATAATAAGCACATATATTTACGGAGTACAATGTCACATTTTAATATGTATGTACAATGTGTATCGATCAGATTAAGGAAACTGAAAAATCTACCACCTCAGACATTTGACATTTCTTTGTGCTGGGAACGTTTGAGATCTTCCAAATTAGCTATTTTTGAAATATTCAATCAATTATTGCCAACTACTGTGCTACAGAAAGTTAGAGGTTATTTGCCCTATACAACTGCACCCCTGCACACATTTACTGTCTTGTCTCCATCTTTTCTTCCCCCAAACCCTTCCCAGGCTCTGGTAACCAGTATTGTACTTTATTCTCTGCTTATATGAGATCAACTTTTTCCATCTGGATATAAGTGAGAACATGTAATATTTGTCTTTTAATGCCTGACTTATTTCACTTAACATGATGTCCTCCACTGCTGTCCATGTTGCTTTTTATGGCTAAACAGTAGTGTTCTATTGTGTGTACAAGTTATATACCATGTTTTCTTTATGCATACATTCACTGGACACCTAAGTTGACTATATCCTGGATATCGTGGCTAGTGCTGCAATAAAGATGCAAGTACAGATGCCTTTTTGACATACTGATATTAATGACTTTGGGGCCAGGGATTTAGCTCAGGGGTTTTGCCTCCTGCCTTGCAAGCGCAAGGTCTGAGTTCAATCCTTGGTACCAAAAAAAAAAAAAAAGGGAAAAATAACTTTGAATATATACTCAGTAGTGGGATTGCTAGATCATACAATAGTTCTACCCTAGGTTGTTGAGGAATCTCTATACTGCTTTCCATAATGACTCTACTAATTTGCACCTCCACTAGCAATACAGTTTTCCTTTCTCCAGTCCTCACTGGAATCTGCTATTGTTTTGCCCTTTGATGCCATTCTAATTGTGGTTGGATAATAATTCTTTGTGATCTTGATTTTCATATCTTTGATGATTAGTGATGCTGAGCATTTTTCACATAGATGTTGGGCACTGGTACATCCTCTTTTGAGAATTATCTATGTCATTTGTCAGGATCCCTTTTCTATTTTTGTTTCTCAAACAATAATGAATTTGAATACATAAAGAAATATATTGGTCTATAATTACTGTATTATCCAAATATTCAAAAAGTTTCATGATATACTAGTTTCATGATATATTGCTTTCTTAGCAATACACTAAATGTCCAGATCTAACGGTGAGTATGATAGCTAGCATAATTTAATATACTGTAGTGATGAACACAGATTAAATTTTGTAGTATCTGCAACACTGTGAGATGACATAAAAATATTAATAGTTCATACTGGTGGTGACAAATTCATTGACTGCTAATATTGTTATTGTTTATTTATTGACTAATAATGGATGCATATAGAGCCCAGGGATATACCTTAGTCATAGACTACTTGTTTAGCATGCATAAAGCTCTGGGTTCAATCCCCAGCACCACAAAATCAATGTCATTGATCATATGCTGAGTTCAGTGAGTGGAACTAAATATGTAACTTATGAATTCCCAGTTAAGTCTTCCAGTCACACTTCCAAAGGTGCAGCCTCTGTGTTTCCATTTCCTGAGGCGGAAAAAGAAAAGAAAAGCCAATTTAAATGAATTCTTCATACCCCCATAACATACACACTGTATTTTTTACATCATTTGACTGAAACTATGCATAATAACTGAAAGCTATAATGAATCTATAGGTACTTAGAAATATTTGATTTTTATAAATCACAACACCGTCTGCATGTATTTGACCTATAACAGTGTCCTTATGCCCATATATGTAAGACTTTGTATTTGTTCCATCCACAGACAACTAAGCACACAAGAATTTGGGAGGCTGGTTTTTTTTATCATAACTGTTTTGAAAAACAATGCAAAGTATATGTGCTGCCGAAGCGAGCACAAGAATACAATGCAAAGTACAAGCTATGGGCTGTAGTTCCTCTCCATATCCCTGAACAAATTAACTCAATTTTCTTATCTGTAAAATGGGCATTTAAAAAATATTGACTTAATAACATTACTGAGACTTAATAACATTACTGGAATGGGCTCAAGAAGTGTTTTTCTAAACTATAGGTCAAGAACCATTTAGAGGACATAAAGTCCATTAGCATTTCATGACCAATAACTTTTTAATGAAAATTAGAATAAAATAGGAAATACCAAAGTGTCACACACGGTAAACACAAATACTATTTTCTGCAACATTGATTACAGATATATATGTGTAACTTAGTGTTGTTTTACAGAATGGATGAATGAATTTTTCTAGGATAGGTCATAAATTATTTTAAATACTGAAATGAAACGTGTGAAGTATGTAACAAAGAGCACAGCACATGGCAAGCTACTGTGAATAATGACAGCATCACCGGCACCCAGGGTCGGAGTGACAGGTGGGGACCACTCCTCTAACAAAGCTTCTTAGTGGTCTGTCTCACTAGGAATGTGTGGGACCAGCATTTGCAATGCACCCTAATCCTGCCAGGAGGAGAGAATAAAGACATAACTAGAAAAATAGGGTAGCATTTGGTTTGGCTGCCATCTCTGTTTGCTACTGGCCATGTGACCTTACACAAGTCCCTTAACTGTCCTGAACCCCAGCTCCTCAGTGAGGGTTGGGTTGCCATGAGGGTTAAATTAGTTAAAGGTGTAAAGTGCTTACTATGTGTGGCACACAGTAAGCACTGAGTAAATGCTAGTGGTCGTTGTGTTGCTATTATTACGACTCACCCAAGAATAGACAGATCAGCAAATAAAGACCAATTTTCTGCTTCCTCCCTTAGTTTCCAAGGATTTTTATCTTTTGTTGCTATTCCTGCAGGAAAACAAAATAGTTTTTTTTAAAAAAACTATTTTAAAATAGAAGCTTGCAAACAACTGTATCTCATGAATCCTTTCTATATTCATCTTTTTTGAAATCTAAGGCATTTTCCAAGGTAACATTTCATTTTTCTGTCTTGGGTAGCTGGCAGAGGGTTGTGTATATACAAATCCTCCCCCTGTACCTAAGTATTAATCAGGAGATGCAAAGATGCTAAGCCCATCTTTGTAGATCCTTTCATTCTTGCTTCAGCTTGGAAAATACTGCATGGAATTGATACAATTCATGCAAAAGGTGTTGGGTTTTTCCCATATTCACAGATCCCTCTGCTCCTGAATTGAATTTGGGATTTGCTACACAGAGCCCAATCCCCTGACATTGCCTGGTAACCATCTGGATGAAAATAGGCTTTCTGGATGACCGCTGAGTTCCTAAATCACATTACGCTTTTGTCAAGTCACGCAGCAGGTAAACAGTGGAATAATTTAGAACCTCAACATCAGGGGAAATCATGAGCTAGGGAAAGAAATTAGCCTCTCCAAAGTTGCATTTCTTTTCTTGGCCTTCCCCTTGCCCTAGAGGTATCTTTTAAAATTAAAAAGCTTCACCTATACGTAGATTCACCAACCAGTCCGACTGGGTCCCACCAGCTTGGAATGCCACCTGCCCTGGCACCCAGCAAATCCCTGTACTCCGAGTCTCCCTGGAGTCTTCTGAGACCAGCATTTCTGATCCAAAATAAATCCATGGCCTGGCCTGGGGGCCAGACAGAATCTGGAGAGAATAAAATAACAGCAATCAAAAGCAGATCCCAAAGGACCAGACGATAGCATAGATGGTTTTCCCCAGCTTTTTAATATGAAAACGTTCTGAAAATGAAATTTGGTAGACTAGTACAAGAAACATCTCTAAAGCCACCACATAGACTCAAAACTCATTCATATTTTGGGCATTTTGCTTTATCTACCTACATTTCCATTCACATGTGTGTCTTTTATCTTGACATTTGACCCCCAAATATCCTGGTATCTGTCTTCTCAAAGTAAGGATATTCCCCCATATGACCTCAATACAATTATCATGCCTAACAAATTAAGAATAATTCCCTAGCCAGACATGATGGCAATGCCTGTAATCTCAGCATCTGTGTAGGAGGATCACAAGTTCAAGTCTATTCTGGGCAATTTAGTGACTTGCTGAGATTTAGAAAGGGCTGAGGATGTAGCTCAGTGTGAAGGCGCAGGACTCAATCCCCAGTACAGGAAAAACAAAAAAGGAATAATTCTATAATACCATCTAATGTTAGTCCATATTCCAATCTCTAAGAATTCAAGCATTATGATCAACTGCTATAATTAGTCCCTTTTAATAAAGACCTTTTATTTCAATTATATTATTCTTTGTTTGTTTGTTTGGGATTTTGTTTTATTTTTGGCAGTGCTGGGGATAGAACCCATGGCCTTACACATACCAGGCAAGCATTTTACCACTGAGTGACTCCCCCAGCCCAATGATGTTCCTTGACTTTTGCATGCATGCAAGCCAGATGTCTTATTTATAGAATGTCCCACCACTGAGTTGTGATTGGAAGGGGCAGGAGAGGAGAGCAGTACCCAGCATTGGAAATGAGGGAGAGTGAACATGACTTTCCGTCTCAGTGGAAGACCAAGTCTACTTGGCCCTACACAATGTACCCACCCCACTTCTCAGGCCCCCAGGAACTCCCCACAGCCACACCAGCCTTCTTCCTGCTCTCCACATCCTAAGCATCGGCCCAGCTTGAGATCCCACATCATCTCCCCATGCCCTTCTTGGGATGCTTTTCTCTTCCATGTATCAACATGGCTGCCCTCCCTTCTTGCAGGCTTTTCCTTGACTACCATATGAACAATTGCAAACCACTCTCCCCACCTTATCTTTATTTCATGGCATTTTGCACCTCCCAGATTTCCATATACTGTACTGTATCTTCTTTCTTTTGGTGGTTGCTTATCTCATCCCCTGGGAAGGTACAAATCAGATGAAAACAAGGTAACAAATCATATAAAAACCCCAGGGACAGAGTTTTCATGTGATTTGTTACCTACCATATCTCCAGCACCTATACTTGTGCCTGATTCCATTCAATTAATGCATATTCGTTTAAACCCACTACTGAGCTCCTGGCCCTGCAGAAAAGCAATGTACCAGGTGTACCCCTCAGAGCTGATGTGATGTGGCTATCCAGCCCCTGCTGCCCCAAGCTTGTGGTACAGCACTGCCTAGCATGGAAAATGACTCTCAGAAGCAGGGGTGAGGCCCTGGCGCTGCCCAGGGTCATTCTTCAGCCCCATATTTGCTCAGGGCTGAGCTCTCACTGTTGCTATCCTGTCATCAGCACCCTCATAATCCCCACAGCTGCCTCTGCAGATCTCTGACAAATCACCTGGGCCTAAAAAGGCCTCCATGTCCCTAAAAACTTTCTCTCCCCTCTCCCCATAGAGTCATTTCAGCTTCTCTAGTCACCTTCTCTGCCACCTGTGCTCCTGAAGCCATGGCGCTGATCTTTCTAAAAAGCAAACATGGCCATGCCGGTCCTGTTCAAAATCCTTTGGCACCTTTTCCTCCTCAGGATAAAACTCAGTGAGAACTGAGCCCGATGCATGCACAAGATTTCTCAGCTGGCTCCACTTTCCCAGTCCCTGTCCCCTGCCACTCCCCACCCCAAGCTTGACAATACTAAATTGTGTCTACAAGTTTCTAGAATATCCCTGCTCCTCATACCTTGCACTAACTCTTTCTGTTCTATCATGCACCCCAGTGTACACCATCAGCCTTAGTTGGCAGTCCTGGAAAACTTCTACTCCTCCTTCAAGGTTCCAGTCAAATGCCACCTCCCCTTGGAAAAGTTCTCAGCTCCCCTCTAATCACACAGGGCACTTGGTTGAAAATGAAAACAGTTTAACAAGAATCCCATCACCAGTATTAGCTCTCAACCTGGTCCTTGAATGCATGAAGAGCCTTGGTTCTTTTCATCTTCATAGCCACAGAGTCCTTGGCAAAATGCCAGGTGTTTAACAAATTTGGATGGTTTGGTCTAAGTAGCAATTTTGCCTTGGGTAGAGCTGTTTGTCGAGGGCCCTCTGGATCAGACTTAGTGACCCTGATTGTCTCTGTTCTGATTTTATGGCTCAAGCCTAGAGTTAATGGTAAATGTCCTCATTGTTTTGGTTTGCTAAAACATCGTGCAAACCCAACATCAGGCGGCTGTTTCACTGGCCACAAACAATTCTGCATTCCAGAGCAGGCTGACCCCGTATCCAGATTGTTTGTTTGCTTTTCACTAACAAAGAAACTCTCACTGAAGGCACTGAAACTTAAACCACATTCACTGCTCCAGCTTGCTCTCCCTCATGCAAATATGTGTGTGTGTGAGAGAGAGACAGACAGAGACAGAGGAGGAAAGATAATCAGAGGGAGGCATAGAATTAGCCTGGCCCTGTATTCCCACCCAGCTCATGTTGCCTCTACCCAATGGGGGACTGAATAATGCCCAGGGATTTGGCACCAGATCCTAAGATACTTGGTGGCATCAGGAGACTGACTGGACCGACCCCCTTTTGCAGAAGTAGACAAACACATCTTTGCCAACTCTCCCCTCCACTTTCTTTTCATTTTATTAGGAAACATTCTCTTTTCATTCACCCGAGTCCAGACAACAGGATATGCCTAACATTCTGGTCAAGGTCAGAACTCACAGTGAAATGGCATCATCAGGATTTTTCTCAGGAGGTGATCTGATTTTCTACAGCCTAAGAATCTTATACATTGTGAATATGCTTTCTGTCAATGTCCACTTGTGACCTATGATCTGTCCAGATGTCTGCAAAATCACTCTGTGTTACTATTTACAAATTTTTACCTATTCTTTGTCCTCATTTTTTTTAAATCCACAATTTAAATTTAAATATGAAAAAATTCCCAGTTTTGCATAGTGCAGGGGTCCAGGGTCCGGAAGCAGTCTCGGGGAGTCCACGTACTCATGCTGAGAGTTTCTACCGCACAGATGAAGGTGAGTAAGCATTTCTCTTGGATTCTGAGGTTCCTCCCCCGGCTGTTAACATTGTTTCTGTTTGTCTGGTTTGAACTGAGTCCAGCTGACTGTCCTCCAAGTTCCAGTTTGGGTCAGATCTCAGGAGACAGCTTGTCTGCATGCTTAAAAAACAAATATCTGTACGAGTATCCACCCCAACCTGGAATCGGGCAGATCATTGATGCCTGCTGACCTTGCCCAGGGTCCCATGCAGGGTGGATGGAAGCAAATGGCATATGTGGTAATCTCTCCATCTGAGCTTGCTGGCACCTTAACAAGAAGCCCTGCTCACAAATGGCAGGGCTGCCCATCCTGCTTCCCTCTTGCACAATCAGGTGGTCTGACCAGGCGCCTGCGTCATCTTCATTTTTTCCCCTATTTACTCAGAAGTCTCTTCTGGTGGCCTCAAAGCACTTGTGACCATCCACTATTATTTAGTGAGCATTTTATGGGCCCGATCCTGACACATTCCCAGAAAGACACCACAGAATCAGAACAGGGGTTCCACTTGCAAGGATTTTATAACCCAGAGGTGGAGACCAAACATAAGGAGTTAAATGTGGAACACAAGTATCTGATTATTGTATTGTACATATACTGTACATTGTATGGGTTTTTTGAGCAATAGATTTTTCTACAAACAGGTGAGATCATCTTCAAATGAACGTTTATGATGTTAAAGGGGTGGGAGTGAAGTAGGATTTAATTCAGTGCTTTAAATAATCTACATTTAAAACATTTTGAAATTGAATAAAAGTTACTTCAAACATGTTTTACTGACCCACAGTCTGACTTTTAATTAGTGAGAAATTCCTCATCAATTTATCATTATAAATTTATGTTTAAACATTTAAGAGCATAGCATATTCTGTCTCTTTCTCTCTCTCCCCACACACACGCAAACACAAACACACAGGCACACACACTCTCTCTGTTTTTCCTTTCTACTATAGCTTCTCAGCCTTTTGGCTAAGATCAAGTGTTTTTCCTTTCTACCAGGAGCAAATTGTAATGCTAATCTCTAACACTGATGTAACAAGGGTATTTGGCAATTGACACATTTGGTATATTAACTTTTGCATGATTTACATTTCTAATTATTGTCTTTGCTCTGTAGTATAAGTAGTAAAGTTGCAGGTGGGCATAGATAAAAGGGTTGGGCATTGGTAAAAGGAGGCACAGACTTGAATCTGCTCCCTTCAAGGACTTGGAAAAAGATAACCTTTATCTCATGGGGATTTCTAGGGGGAAAGGACAGAGGGACATGCTATGTCAAGCACAGCTGTTTTTAGCTACCTGGTGGGCTTTTTGGAACTAAATGGGTACAGTGTAAGTCATTAAGAACATAACTCTTTGCTTGATGCACCAATAAGTACTTATTAGTTGACTGTATTATCTTTAAGGTTGAAGTCATGCTCTCAAATCATCTGTAGGCCATGATAACCCCGACACCTGCAATGGGACCACTTAATCAGTCAGGTAAGCTCCAGTTTATAATTACTTAGCAGAGGTTTAAGTTCAGAGGGACATTTTCTGACAGAGGGTATGGGAGAAAATGCCATCTGAAGAGCTCATGAGTGAGCCTGGAAGGCTAGGTACAACCTGGGGACCAGAGAAACCAGATCTGATTTCTCTCCTGGAAACTCTGAGACATGTAGTGGAAAGCCCCCAGGTTTGCCAGTCAGCAGGTTCAAATTCCTGGTTGGCCACTAGCAGTTGTGTGACCCCAGACAAGTCACTTGACCTTTTTTTTTTTTTAATTTTATTTTATAGGTACATTTTAGGTATACAATATAATGACATTCATCATTGGAAACTTGCACCTTTACATAATCTCTCTTGGTTCTTATTTTTCCCCCTTCCCCTGCCCTCCCTTCAACCCCTCCATCCCTCCCTATTTACAAAGACTTTGTTTCTGTTTTTTCATTTTCTCATATTAATTCCATTCCCTTCTTTCCTCTCCCCTACCCCTCCCACTTCCCCTTTCCCTTTGCCCCTTTTCTTCCTATTTCACATTATCTATTATACATTTTAGTCCTTATTTACACTATTCAGTTTCTCACACTAGAGAAACTATTCAGTATTTACACATGTGTCCTATTTATTTCACTTAAGAGTATCGCCTCAATGTGCATCCATTTAGCTATAAATTCTCATTTTTCCTGGCTGAGTAGTACTCCATTTTATTTTTTAAAAACACATTTTCTTTATCCAGTCTCCAGTGGATGGGCAATTGGGCTGCTTCCAAGTTTTAGCTATGACAAATTGTGCTGCTATGAACATAGGTGCACATATATCACTGTGGTATGATCCTTTTCATTCTTTGGGGAAGATACCCAGCAGGGGAACAGCTGGGTCAAATGGGACTTCTGGTCCTAGTTCTTTGAGGTATCTCCATACTGATTTATACGGTGGTTGTACCAGTCTGCACTCCCACCAGCAGTGGAGGAGGGTTCCTCTTTCCCCACAGCCCCACCAGCATTTGTTATTGGTTGATCTCATGATAGCAGCCAAGCCATTCTTTCTGGAGTGAGGTGGAATTTCAGCATTGTTTTCATTTGCATCTCTCAAATTATCAGTGATGTTGAACACTTTTTCCTATGTTTATTTGCTGTTTCTACTTCTTTGTCTGAGAAATGTCTGTTCATTTCAGAGGCCCATTTTTGGACTGGGTCTTTAAATGTGGGAGGTCTGATCTTTTAAAGTTCTTTATAGATTCTAGATAGTAGACCTTTGAGGAACACCAGGTGAAGATTTTTTTTCCCACATTGTGGGTTGTCTCTTCACACTGCTGGTGGTTTCTCTTGCTGTGCAGAAGCTTTTTAATAAGAAGAGATCCCACTTGTTGACTGTTTGTGTTAGTTCACAAGCAACTGAGGTTTTGTTCATAAAATCTTTTCCTACACAATGTCTTCAAGAGTTCTACCTAACCTCTGTTCCAGGCGATTCAGCATTTCTATTTTAATATTTAGATCCTTAATCCATTTTTATTTTAGTTTAATGCATAATGAGAGATATAGATCTAGTTTTAATCTTTGGCAAGTTGAAACCCAATTTTTCCAGCACCATTTATTGAAGAGGCTATCTTTCCTCCAGTGTTTGGCTCCTTTATCGAAGATGAGATGGCTGAGTATGTCAGACGTTGTTTCTGCATCTTCTAATCTGTTCCACTGGTCCTCAGGTCTGTTTCTTTGCCAGTACCATGCTATTTCCAAACCTCTAATTCATGGTGGCAAAATTGGTCAAATAATAGCATTCTAGCATGGGAGATTAGCGGCGACCTGTTACAAGCGCATAACACAACACCCTGCCCACTAGGAAGGTGGAATGCTAGTTTACTGTTAGACCTTAGTTATCATTAACTATCACAATCCTCTTATAAGATTGTGAAGCAGATTTCTAGCATAACAAACTAAAAGTAGCTAAATGTCCAGCCAAAATAAGAGCAGAAAACAAACAACACTGTGTTTTCAAACATTAATACAATTGAAAAATCTCTAGGGAGATCAATTAAGGGAAATAAGTAGAAGACACAAATTGCCATTAATAGATTTAAAGAGGAACTCTTAATGTAGTTTTTACAGTCACTATGAAGAAGTTAATGATATATCATTTAAAAAGTCATATGAATAAATTTGGCAAATTCTTGAAAATGTAATTTACTAAAGCACAACAGTAAACATTAAATATATTTATTGACTAAATTTAGTTTATTGAATTTATTAAATTTCTCTTTGTTCTATTTAATTTATTTATAAAATTAAATTTGCCATTAATGGTCTTACTATAAAGAAAGTCAAGAGGCCCAGATAACTTTCCTAATGCATTCCATCAAACATTTAAGGAAAAAATGATAACGATCTTACACAAACCCAGAAAATTGAAAGCTATCTAACCCCCATATGAAAATCTGACATATGCAATAAGACAAGAAACTTGTAGATTGCTATCATTTATGAACATAGATGTAAAAGTCTAAAATATTAGTAAATAAAAATCAGCAACATAAAAAAGTAGATAATATCTCAGAACCAAATAGATACTATCCCAGAAATGCAAGACAAATTCCACATTCAAAGGGCAGTCAGTGCAATCTGCAATATGAACAGAATAAAGGAGAAAAATAATAGAATCTTCTCTATCAATCCCATGCAACTTTTGGCAAGATTCCACATTCATTCACTGCAATAACTATCATTGAACTAGATAGAAAGAGGAGCTTCCTCATCCTCCTAAAAATTATCTTTGAAAAACCTACAGCTTACATACTCAGTGCTGAAATCCTAACCCAGTGCCCCTGCAATCAGGAACAAGGCAGGGATGCTCACTCTCTGCTCTGGTACCTGTTGTTCTCCTCAGCACCTACAATCCTTGCTTTCAAGAGCAACATTAATGTCTCATCCTGTCTGCCAGCCGTTCCTCACTGACAGGGGTTGAAACACCTGAAAATCAGCTGGCAAACTGGCCTGGAGCAAGTAAACATGGAAATAACTGTATTTACAAATCCCCTTATATAAAAGCAACCTCCTGAAGACATTCCTACTTGAAATTCTCTTGTAGTGAGATTTTTTAAAGGGCTGACTTGAGCTCCCCAACTGTACAGACAGAACTGAAAATCAGACAGGCAAAAGACTTCATCAAGGTCGTACAGTCAGTGCCAGGGAACAGAAGGTCAGCTCTGAGGCTTGCTGGGGCCATATCAATCTTACAGCTCCCCAGTTTCCCTAAATCGATTAAAAAGAGCCATTTATATTTACCTAAAGAGGTCAGACCTGCATAGAATGATGAGAACCTCTGCTATGGTTTGAATGTGTCCCCCAGAGTTTGTGTATTATCTTAATCTCCAATGCAACAATGTGGGGAGGCGGAGTCTTTAGGAAGTGATGAGGTTGGGAGAGTTCTGCTTTTTCACTCATATGATGGCCTCTGCCACATTATGATGCAGGAAGAAGGTCCTCACCAAGCCAGGCATGGTGGCACATGCCTGTAATGCCCTCACTTGGGAGGGTGAGGTAGGAGAATCACCATGTGTTTGAGGCCAGCCTGGGCTACACAGTAAGAGCCTGTCTCGAAGAAGGAAGGAGGGTAGGTGGGCAGTGGCACTCACCAGATGCCAGCACTGTGCTCTTGGATTTCTTGTCCCCCAGAACTGTAAGCAAATACTTCTCTATTCATTATAAATGCTTGAATCTGTTACAACAGACTCTGTTACTCTGTTACAACAGCATGAAATGGATTAACATTCCCTCACAATTACATTAGAAAATGAAAAGGATGCACTACTTCCATGTATATTTAATAAAATAATCACAGTACAAACTGTAGAAATTTAGCAGTAGGGTTTCCACCATTATGTTAGTGTTAATCATCTTCTTTCCTGGTTGTAGTGAGACAGTTCTATCACACATTACACAGTTGTCAGAGAGACTCTGAGCAGAATAACTTGTCTCTCTCCTCCTGACTCAAAACTGTTTTGCTTTAGATCAAAAATGTCCCCCAGGGCCGGGGATTTAGCTCAGTGGTTCCGTTGCCTGCCTCAAAAGTGCAAGGTCCCAAGTTCAACCCCCTGTACCAGAAAAAAAGAATGTCCCCCAAGTCCTCATGTGCTCACAAGTAGGGCTTTGAAAGGTGACTGAATCATGGGGGCAATATAGCTGACTTCGTGTTAGGAGGGAGGTCTGGTCAGAAGAGACAGGTTGCTGGGGGCATGACCTGGAAGGCCACATCTCCCTTCCTGGGTCCTCCCTTCTCTCTCTGCTTCCAGTTCCCATGATGAGAGCAGCTTTCCTCCTCCTGGCCCTTCCTTGGGCCCTTTTCTGTGTTTAAGCCTGCTAATCAGGGACTAAGACTTCTGAAGCAGTGAGCCCAGATGAACCTCTCCTCATTTAAGTTGTAGGTGTCGAGTATTGTGTCTAGCCATGAGGAAAGTGACAAAGATTCTGTGTGTAGAAATAATGCACAATTATGCACCACCATAATAGACACATCTATGATCAATAGAGCAATACACCGAAATATTGTACAATGGTTTCTAAACCACATCCTCTATAAAGAAATTCAAAATATAGACCAAAGAATATTCTTTCATGACCTTATCCTTCCAAATCTATCTCAAACACCCAGACCTATGATGTTGTTTATTTACCACCTATAGCTCACAGTAGGAATGAAGGAACACAATGCACACTTGCTCCTTGGGCCTTCTTTATTCCCCAGCACTGGGTATTGAACCCAGGGCTTTGTGCATGCTAGACAAGTGCTTACACTGAGCTATACCCCAGCTCTTCACAGGTCTTTTTATTAACAGCACTCAGGAATTTATAAATCTAAGTTAACACACGCGAAGTCCTTAGAATGGTGCTTTTCCCATAGTAAATGCCAAATCAGTGTCCCCTCACATGGAGGCTATTAAAGGACACTTCCCAGCATTCCAGGGTCTAAACTAATTTGGTCTGAGGCACACACAGGAAAATGATGTGGTTCTGCTGGACAGGATCCCAGAGGAGCCTCTTCCTAGAGACAGGCTGCCTGCAGGCTAGGTCACCACCTCTCCTGGTCTCCTACAGGCTGGGCTGTCACCTTTCCTGGGTCTTTGAGTGACACTTGGAGAAAATGCTGCCAGCAGAGGTCATCCATGCCTAAATGAAATCACACCTCCCTCCCTCTGGTTGTGCCAAGACTAAACAATGCAAGGAAAAATAAAGGCTTCTTAGTGGGTTTTGCCTCAACCACTTTCAGAAAACAGAGAAAAACACCCTCTTGCACTTTAATTTGGTTCCATGGTAGCAAAACTCAATTCACCCAAATAGAAAAAGCTGTGCTGAGTCAGCACCCCAAAGCTGGCTGGGCTCGGGACCAGGTCACAGGTATTTCGGAAAGGTAACGGGGACAGTCCCTTGCATTTGGCTCCTGTCCCAAACCTCTCCACCCCAGCATGTAATTAGAGCAGAACTCACAGGAGATGAAATTAGGAAGCTAATCAGGGCAAGGGCAGTCCTCTGGGATGAGCCCAGAGAAGCTCCGCTCTCCCTCACAAGCAGTTTGCTGTTCAGACCATTTTGTCTCAGGGTCTCTTGCATGTGCCCTGTTTGAGCCACCTTCAGCCCCTCACTGAGAGCCTGCCCCACTTCCTGCTGTTGAGTATGCTTGAGGCCTGTCACCTTGCTGGGCCATGCTACCCAGCATGCACCTGCCAGACTCAGGCCCAGGGGCAGGATTTGGGCAAGGGCATGAGCTCTTTGAATATGTAGGTATTTGGGTGTCTGAGGAATTTGGGAGAGCTTGTGACTGCACTTAGGAGGAAGGCTGATGACTTATATAAACATAAGTCTTTCCAGAACAAATAGTGGAAAGTGGATTTAAATTCATGCCCACCTCCCCCAGAGCTTTTCGTTCCAAATGTACATGGTCTGTGGCTCACAGACATGAGCACCCCCTGCCCAGCTGAACACTTGGAGGGATGCCATTCCATGAGCCAGGCAGGGGAAGGAATATGAGACTCCTGAACCTTTCCCTCCCTTTTGCTGAGAGGCTTCTGTGGGGTAGGGACTGGGTCAAAACAAAGCCCTACTAACACAAGCAACTGTTCTTGCCCCTGACCTCCAAGCCATTTCCCAAAGCCCTGCGGCATCTGATAGGTATACCCGAATAACTGCAGACATAGAGAAAAGGAGCCTGATTCCCTGACAGCTGCAGTGTCTCCACAGCATGGCCTTTTCACCAAACCTGCTGTGTAGACCACCCCAAAGGCCCCGACAAGGATATTAAAAATCCAGCAAGAAGTTGAGTAAACAGGGCACTGTTACTTACATGGTTGGCCGGCCCACTTGGGCTAACAGAGCTGCAGGGGGCTTCTGAATGACCTCAGTGTTCCAGAATAACAATCAGGCCAGCCTCTTAGAGCCCTGGGTGTGGGCTCCACAGTGAGAGCCAGAAAGACAGCTCAGGCTGCCAAAAGCCTCGTCAGAGGAGAGTGGAGAACACATTGCTGCTCCTGGCAGGGACGGCAAGCAGGTTGTGGCCGCACATTGTTCTGAGCAGAGAGCCGGACTAAGTCCCCTGTGCACAGATTCAGGGGGGCGTGATCAGGGCACAAGTTTAGGCAGGAGATTAGACACTCTCCAGGGAAGGGTGGATGACAGCTCCATGCAGCTGTCTGGACAGTTCAGGACTGTTGTGCCGTTCCAGTGATTTTAGGGAATTAAGATGTTTGGGGCAGGAGTTCAGATAAAACTCTTAGTCCGCCTTCCAGTTGCTTAAGCAGCAAACCTTGGCAATATTCTTGACACCTCTCCTGTCCCCTTCTCTTTGTCTCTGCCTCTCTGTATCTCTCACTTTTTTTCCATTTCCAATCTATCAGGAAGTCCTATTGGTCCTATTTTCAAAATGCACTCTAAATCTGTCCAGCTCTTAGCCCTTCCACTGTGACTACCCTGGTCTGAGCCGCCATCCTCTCCCACTGCGATTGCTGACAGCAACATTGTAATGCAGCACATAACTACTTGTGTATATGATTCATTTCATATGTATTCATTATGCTTCCTCTCTCCCTCTCTCTCTCCCTCTCTCTCTCCCTCTCCCTCTCTTTGCTAAAATGCAAAACTTCATGAGAACCAGGAATTTTACACAATTTGTCGATTGGTAGATCCTGTGAACCTAGTAGAATATATGGCATAGTGATGGTTTTCAGTTCCCATATGAATAGTTTAAATAAACAAATGAAGTAATTTAGGGTAAAAATTATTGAATGGCCCCTTGACCAGTCTTGGAACAACCTCCTGGATGCACCAATTATCCATTCATAAGTGTGTTTATTGAGCATCTACTCTCTACGAAACACTACGCTGGGACCCATAATACACTGATGAACAAAACACTTCAGTCCTACCTTTGTGGAGTTTATGTCTAGGACTAGAGATAGATACTACTGTAGTACCAGGGACATAAGTGAATTGTTAACATAGTCCAGGGAAAACATTATGCTTTTGGCTAGGTTGGTGGCAGAGTAGATGGAAATTGCTATGGAGATTTAAGATTTATTTAGAAGATAAAAAACATAGGAGTTGGGATAGATTAAATGAGATTGAGGAAAATCTTATGACAAAGGTACGTGCCAAATTTCTGATTTAAGAAACTTGGTGGATAGTTGCTATTGGCTGAATAATGGTCCTCCAAAACATATTTGTATCCTAATCCCTAAAACCTGTAAATTTTACCTTATTTGGAAACATGGTCTTTGCAGATGTTATTAAATAGAACGTTTTTAAATGGGAGATTATTCTGGATTACCAAGGTAAACCTTGTGTGTAATTACATGTGTTCTTGTAAAATGGGGACAGAGGACAGTCAAGAGCCATTTACAGAGAGAGAGGGAGAGAGAGAGAGAGAATGCAAAGAGAGAGCAGCAAGATCATTAAAACTACTGGCCTTGAAGACTGAGTGATGTAGCCAGAGGCCAAGTTCAAAGGTTAATTTAATTTGTGGACTTGACTAGGTCATGGGATTCCCAGATGTTTTGTCAGATATTATCCTGAGTGTGTCTGTGAGGGTGCTTCTGGGTGAGACTGACATGAGAATCTATAAACTGAGTATGGCAGATTGCTGTCCTACTGAGGCCGAGCCTCATTCAGTTAACTGAAAACACGAATTGAGCAAAAACACTGAGTGTGAAGGAATTTCTCTTCTCTGTGCACTGGAACTCTGGTTTGCTGGCCTCAGGCTGGAACTTACACCCACCTCTCTGAGGTCTGCACCAGGCGGACATCACATCATGTGACTTCTCGGTCTCTGTGTGTGCATGGGCCAATTTACTCAGATACATACATAGACAGGGAGATGAGAAAAACAGATACAGTTCCTTATGGCTCTGTTTCTCAGAACAACCAATTAATATATCAAGAAATGCTAGGAAGCTACCAGAAACAGAAAGAGACAAGGAACAAATTCACCCCTGTGGTAGATGGGGTGGAGTGTCAACTTTAAGATCCACCCCCAGGAACTGGGGAGCACACTTTTTTTTTTTCAGTCAGTAGGACTGTGAGAAAATGAATGTGCACTGTCTTAAGCCTATCAATTTGTAGCAGTTTGTTACAGAGGTGACAGGAAAGTAACACAATAGGAGCTACAATAAGAGAAGTATATGAGGGTAGTGAGAGGTATCCAGATTCGTTCTGTAACATGAAACCTGAGGTGCCTGTCTCACACCAACTGGAGAGGCAGGCCAAATACGGCTTTGCGGGTGTAGATATGTGACTCACAGAAGGGTCTGAGCAAGCTATGTTCCAAGGTCCTCAGGACTAGAGAGCCATGCGAAATGAGATGAGAAGGGAAGACAGCTGAACACCACTTCCTGAGGAACTCAGCATTGGGAGGTCAGGTAGAAAAGTAGTCTGAGAAGATAAGTAGGAGACATAGGGTCTTGGAGCCAGAGTAGGTGAAAGCTTTTGGATGGGGCCATGGGGTAGGGTAATCAGCTTGGTGAAGTACCTAAAGAAAGCAGATAGTTGTGCTAATACTGGATCCAGAGAGGCTTCTTCATTATTTTCAGATGGAAAAGTTTAGAGCATTGAGTATGATTTGAAACATGATTTGGTAACAAGAATGGTTAAGAAGGCAGAAGGATCCAGAGAGCAGGTCTCAATCCTGATTGTAGTTAGGATCCCCGAGGATACTTAGAACCTCCCAGTGCCTGGTCTGCAAGCAGTACCAAAGACTTCGGATTTTCTGAGCTGGGACCCAGGCATCAGGCATTGTTGGGATCTTGTTGAAGGTAACTGCACAGCAAGGTCAAGGAGACTCAGAGCATACCTGGGAAGTGTGGCCCAGGAAGGGCCAGAACAGGTGCAGACACAGGTGTAGGAGGTCTGGTGAATGCAAAGTGGGGACTTCCCAGCATCAACTCTCTATTTCCAAAATCCAAGGCAAGGTCGCACATACTGAGCAGGTGCTATCCTGTAACAGAAGAGAGAAGAGACTGAGGGCTTCAGAAAAGGGAGAAAAGATGACAGTTCATGCTGGGTGGAAAAGGGAAATCACCCCATCTAGGGAAGTTTGGCTGAGGGCATCGGAAAGGACTTGAACTTATAGCTGTATCTCCATTCATTTCTTCAGCTGACAATTGTCAGATAGACACCAAATAGACCATGAGCAAGACATGGTCCTCAACCTCACAGATTTCACAGTTCAATGGCGCAAGGAGACATAAAAGCAAACAGAAGCCTCAGGAGCTGTAACACCATCAAAAGGGAGAGTGAGGACGCTAGCTTCTGTGGGGACAGAGTCGTCTCCCTCACACATAGAGTGCTTCTGAGATGCGTTGTTCTCCAAGCACCTCTGGGGAAGCAGGAAATGACAACTCAGCTTCTATTCCCAAGCAGGACTAAAGCATCCCTAAAACAGGACTGCCACCTCAGGGGTGCAGAGCCACATGAGGTCTTTGGCAGAGGAAGACCCTCCAGCCCGGAAAAGGTCCCAGGCGGCAGAGGGAAGTTTCTGAGTCCTCTGGCAGGGCCAGTAGCAATGCTGACGCTAACAGCGATTTTCACATGCTCATCTCCATGTGACGTTCAGAAAATGGCCAGTAGGTGGCAGGGTTAACATTTGCAAAATAACTGCCTGCGGCGGCACAAAAAGTAGGAACAAACCTGAGGATGTCCTGTGCGATGCCAAAATCCCTAACTCGCAGCCTGGCTGCAGATAGATCCCTGTGCCAGCGTGCCCGCCGGAGAGTAGTGGACACGGTATGATTTTAGGTGCTGTCTAATCTGAACTCTCTAGTGCACAGTTACTCGGTTTCGTTTCTCTAGCCTGCAGCCCTGAGCTGTCCAAGGCCCACAACTGCCTGTCTCCCGAGCAATTGAATATGGCTAGCCCGAGAAACTAATTGTTCACTTTTATTTCATTTTAATTCTTCTAAATATAAAACTTGTTACTCGGTTCTGTTACAGAAAAATTGTTCAGTAACCCTGAAATAATTCAGTTATGTCAATCCATTTTTTTTTTGCCACTCTGAATTGTATGGAATCTACTCTAGATCAAGTATTTCCAATGAAAATGCTGAAATGGTGCTGAAAATGTAAAATACACCATGGGTTTTGAAGACACCGTGTGAGAGTCAGAAGGTAAATATCTCGTTAATATTTTACATTGGCTATACTGATTTTATATTAATTTAAATAATATTTTGGTAGATTGCATTAAATAAAATGTATTATTTAAATTAATAAAATTTTCCATTTTTTTTTAAACACCATGTAATCGAAAAAACAAAACGAAACAAACCGGGAACTGCTCTGGGAGCACAGGGTGAGGGTTCAAGCACTTCACCTCACCTCCTCCGCAAGGTGCTGCTGGTTTCCCTCCCAGCCCAGAGTCCCAGCCACTTCCCCCAGCTTCCCACCAGCCCACTGTCCCCAGTGAGGGGCCTCCTCCCTCCAGGCTGGCCAGGCATTCCTCTCCGCCTTCAAACAAACCATGACTTTTTGCTTTGTCTCTCCTCCCCCTCCTCCGGCTTGCCTTCCCTGTTCCTCCTCTGTCCTCGGCTCCTCCCTGACCAAAGTCCCTCCCTGTAGCTTGGTCCTACCACGCTGAAGGGAGGACCCTGTCTTGTCCCCTCTGCCCAACCCTGCTGCGACCTCAGCTTCCCACACTCTGAGGCCACACTGCCTGTAAATTCTTCCAGAAGCTGTCTACTTTTCAGGATTTAAAAAAAAAAAAAATGATGATGAAGGAGAAGGAAAAAAAGGAAAGAGGAAAAGGAAAAGGAGAAAAAACTGAAAAACACAAGTTTAAAAAGCAAAATGTAGAGGGAGGAACATGGCAGAATTTTCTTTTTCTGGTCATGCTGCCCCCGTGAACATGTTGAATGTGGGTTACTAGAAAACTCCCAGGGATATCTATGGCCCCATGGTTACTAGGGGCAGTGCTGTTCCTGAGGAACTTAGGGTAGCACAGAGAGGAATTGGAGCTTAGGGAGACAATGGAGAATGGGCCAGTGTAGCACAGGAGAAAGGCCAGGCAATGAGCCTGAGGAGAGGCAGAGACAGAGACAGGGATATGCCGTTGTCCCCCACCCCAGCCCCGTACTGGGATTGAACCCAAGGCCTTCTCACTGAGGTAGATCTTCAGCCCCTTTTCATATTTTATTTTGAGACAGGGTCTTGCTAAATCACTAAGCTACCCAGGCTGGGCTCAGGTTCACAGTCCTCCTGCCTCAGCCTCCCAGAGTGGGGGGATTGCAGGGATGCGCCACCGTGCCTAGCTGCATGCTCGCTCTTGACCGTGCGATCTGACTAATGGCCACTTTTCATGGGTAGGGAGGGGAACAGGATTCAAGGCTTTCTTGAAGGTGTCAGGCAAAGCTGCTAGTTCTGATGGCTTTTCCCCTCTTCAGATTTCCCTGTTGCCTTCCTTCTTAATGGGGTGCCAGCCTCCCTGAGTTCAATCCCCACCTCAGCCACACACAAGGAGATGACCTTGAACAAAGTACCCAGATTTCTTGTTTCTTTGCCCAGAAGTAACTACTCAGAGTGTAGTCATAGGAAGCCAATGAGTTCACCTTAAAAGGTCTTTCCCTGAGCACGAATGTGCTACATATCACTATTTTCTCTGGGGCACGGAGAACTTTTTGTTTTATAAACTTCTTTATGAAGATAGTAAATGGTTAGCATTCTAAGTCATAATCTAAAAAGTAATCCAAAAGTTTCCAATTGCAGTTTTGCCGATGAAAGTGTAAGAGCAGCAAGCTGGTAAAAGGCATATCTACTTGGGAATGGTGGCCACTGGCCAGGCTGTTTGCTGGTGAAATTCTGCATTGGGAACAGGGCATCACCTGCCCTGAAGGAGCCAGCCCCACAAGGACCAAGTCATCCTCCGTGCCCTGCAAAGTGCGGACCTCCCAGCACACTAGGTGTGCTGTTGCAACTCTAGGTTAAGCTGTACATTTTCTTGTGGAAACCACAGCCAGGGAGTCCTGAGAGCAATTCCCATGTCAGTGACTCCCATGAAGCAAACATTTTGTGTCCCTTGCTGTTTATTGGTCTTGACTATTCAAGCTACACATGTCAAAGCTACACATCAGCCTCGTTTTACTTAGCAGAGATATGAGTGTTTAAATCCTGAAAAGTCAGTTATCAAAGAGTACACCAGCTTTGGTGACTATTTAAAGGAACTCTATGGGGCAGTAGAGAACAAATCTGAATCCTTGGCAGAACGAGTTTTATCTCTTACAAATTTAAGTTTTTATTACAGATTTGTTTGAAACGCAAACATTCAACTATACTCATAAAATGAAAAATGAGCTTGGTATGGTGCCACATGTCTATAATCCTAGCATCCTGGGAGGCTGAGGCAGGAGGATGGAAAGTTTGAGTCCACCCTGGGAAATTTAGTGACTTAATGAGACCCTGTCTTAAAATTTTTTAAAAGGGGCTGGAGATGTAAATCAGTATGAAGGCTTTGGGTTCAGTACTCAGTACTGCAAAAGAAAAAAAGGAAGTGAGAATTTAGAATTTCCTCCTCCTCCTCCTCCTCCTCCTTCTTCTTCTCCTTTTTGCTTGTTAATAATAGATTGCAACAGGAACTAATTGTGTTTCAAAGAGGAAGACTATGCCACCGTTTGAAGCTAGACATTTATAATTTTCTCATACTTGGAAATGCTGATTGCATTCTATGTAAGGACTTTTTCTTTAGCTTGGTGTGTATTTATGGCTGATCTTATCAAAATGTATGCTTATTCAGAAGTGTGAAAGGAGTTTTTTTCTTATTGAAAAATCCTCAGTTTCAAGCTACCAATTTTCTTCAGGCTCCATATACTTGCCTTTCATTTGGTTAGAAAAAGCTCCAAACTTCAAAAAGATAAAAAAGATAAATACTCTGTCTGACATAGAGGTGCTGGAAGGGCAAGGATCTGACTGACACCCCATCAGTCTACATTTTTTAAATTAATTTTATCGGTACATTTTAGGTATACAGTATAATGACATTCATCATTTGAAGTTTGCACCTTTACATAATCTCTCTTGGTTCTTATTTCCCACCCCCCTTCCCCTGCCCTCCCTTCAACCCCTCCCTCCCTCCCTATTTACAAAGACTTTGTTTGCATTTTTTCATTTTCTCATATTAATTCCTTTCCCTTCTTTCCTTTCCCCTACCTCTCCCACTTCGCCTTTGCCCCTTTGGTTCCCATTTCACATTAACTATTATACCTTTGGGTCCTTATTTATACTTTCAGTTTCTCACACTAGAGAAACTAATCAGTATTTACACATGTGTGTCCTACTTATTTCACTTAAGAGTCTCGCCTCAATGTGCATCCATTTAGCTATAAATGTCTCTAATTTCTCATTTTTATAGCTGAGTAGTACTCCGTTTTATTTTTTAAAAACACATTTTCTTCATCCAGTCTTCAGTTGATGGGCAATTGGACTGCTTCCAAGTTTTAGCTATTACAAACTGTGCTGCTATGAACATGGGTGCACATATATCATTGTGGTATTCTTTTAATTCTTTGGGGAAGATACCCAGCAGGGGAATAGCTGCGTCAAATGGGACTTCCAGTCCTGTTTTTTGAGGTATCTCTATAGTGATTTCCACAGTGGTTGCACCAGTCTACACTCCCACCAGCAGTGGAGCAGGGTTCCTCTTTCCCCACAGCCCCACCAGCATTTGTTATTGGTTGATTTCATGATAGCAGCCATTCTTTCTGGAGTGAGATGGAATCTCAGCGTTGTTTTCATTTGCATCTCTCGAGTGACCAGTGATGTTGAACAATTTTTAATATGGTTATTTGCTATTTCTACTTCTTTGTCTGAGAAATGTCTGTTCATTTCAGAGGCCCATTTTTGGATTGGGTCTTCAAATTTGGGAGGGCTGATCTTTTAAAGTTCTTTATAGATTTGAGATAGTAGACCTTTGTCTGAGGAACAGCAGGTGAAGACTTTTTCCCACATTGTGGGTTGTCTCTTCACACTGCTGGTGGTTTCTCTTGCTGTGCAGAAGGTTTTTAATAAGAACAGATCCCACTTGTTGATTGTGCTAGTACACGGGCAACTGAGGTTTTGTTCATAAAATCTTTTCCTACACCGATGTCTTCAAGAGTTCTAACTAACCTCTGTTCCAGGCGATTCAGTGTTTCTATTTTAATATTTAGATCCATAATCCATTTTGATTTTAGTTTAGTGCATGGTGAGAGATATAGGTCTAGTTTTAATCTTTGGCAAGTTGAAGCCCAATTTTTCCAGCACCATTTATTAAAGAGGCTATCTTGCCTCCAGTGAGGGTATTTGGCTCCTTTATCAAAGATGAGATGACTGAGTGTGTCTGGAGTTGTTTCTGCATCTTCTAATCTGTTCCACTGGTCCTCAGGTCTGTTTCTTTGCCAGTACCATGCTGTTTTTATCACAGTAGCTTTGTAGTATAGTTTCAAATTGGGGATTGTGATACCCCCTGCCATGTCTCTGTTACCTAGAATTGCTTTTGCTACTCTGGGTCTCTTCTTGTTCCAAATGAATTTTTGGATTGTTTTCTCAAGGTCCATGAAGTATGCTGCTGGGATTTCAATTGGGATTGCATTGAATCTATATAGTAGTTTTAGAAGTATGGCCATTTTCACTGTTGATCCTTCCTACTCAGGAGCAAGGGATGTCTTTCCATTATCTGATATCATCTTCAATCTCTCTCTTCAGCGTGCTATAGTTTTCAGAGAAGAGGTCTTTGATATCTTTTGTTAGGTTGATTCCTAGGTATTTCAGTTTCTTGGATGCTATTGTGAAAGGAATTATTTGCCCTATTTCTGTCTCAGTGAGTCTGTTGTTTGTGTAGAGGAAAGCTATTAATTTTTGTGTGTTGACCTTGTATCCAGCTACTTTACTGAATTTGGTTATTAAGTCTAGAAGACTTTTGGTGGAGTTCTTGGGGTCTTCTATATAGAGTATCATGTCATCTGCAAATAATGACAATTTGACTTCTTCATTACCTATCTTTATTCCTTTTATTTCTTCTCTTGTCTAATTGCTGTGGCTAATATTTCCAAAACTATATTGTAACTAAGTGGTGACAGTGAACAGCCTTGTGTGGTTCCTGATTTTAGTGTGAAGGATTTCAGTTTTTGACCATTTAGTATGATATTGGCTGTTGGTTTTTCATCGATGACTTTTATCAGATTGAGGTAGAGACCATCTATTCCAATGTTTTGTTGGTTTTTTATTATAAATATGTGTTGGATTTTGTCAAATGCTTTTTCTGCATCTATTGAGATGATATATGGATTTTGTCATTGGCTCTACTGATATAGTGTATTACATTTATTGGTTTGCATATGTAGAACCATCCCTGCATCCCTGGGATGAATCCCACTTGGTCAGGGTATATGATCTTCTTGAAGATCTTCTGCATTCTATTTTCCAGTATCTTATTAAGGGTTTTTGCATCTATGTTCATTAGTGAGATTGACCTATAGTTCTCTTTTTCAGTTGGATGTTTCTCTGCTTTGGGGATCAAGGTGATGCTTGCTTCCAGGAATGAAATTTGGAGTATCACTTCCCTTTCAATTTTATTGAAGAGTTTAAAGAGTAGTGGCAGTAGTTCCTCTCTAAATGTCTTGTAGAATTCGGCAGTGAACCATGTGGACCTGGGCTTTTCTTAGTTGGTAAGTTTTTGATTATGTTTTCAATTTCATTGATTGATATTGTGTTGTTAAGAATTTTTAGGGCTTCTTCATTCAACCTTGGTAATTCTTACATATCCAGGAATCTGTCCATTTCTTCTGTGTTTTCTATTTGATAGACATATAGGTTCTTTAAGTAGGTATTGATGAACCTCTGGATTTCGGTTGGGTCTATTATAATTTCATCCTTATCATTCCTAATTGCATGGATTTGGGCCTTTTCTTTCCTTATCCTTATAAGGTTGGCTACGGGTTTGTCAGTTTTGTTTATTCATTCAAAGAACCAACTCTTGGCTTCATTAATTTTTTGTATTGTTCTCTTAGTCACCATTGCATTTATTTCTGCTCTGATCTTTACAATTTCCTCCCTTGTATGAGCTTTGGGGTTGTCCTGCTCTTCTTTTTCTAGAAGCTTGAGATTCAGCATCAGGTTGTTTAATTACTCTCTCTCTCTCTGTTTTCCTAATATTAGTATTCTGCTATGAATTTCCCCATGATTCGATCATGTTCCCCAATCCCCTGTAAGACTGTTTTCATTGTGTCCCATAGATTCTGATATGTTGTATTGTCACTGTCATTTAATTGTAGGAACTGTCTGATTTCTTCTTTCATTTCCTCTGTGACCCATTGTTTATTCAGAAGTGTGTTGTTCAATTTCCATATGTTTATGACATTCTGGTGCTTTCTTTTGCTATTGAACTCCAATTTCATCGCACTATGGTCTGATAATATACAGGGGATAACTTCAGTTCCTTTGCACTTACTTAAACATGTTCTATGAGTGAGTATGTGGTCTATTTTGGAGAACGACCATTGTGCAGCTGAAAAGAATGTGTATTCT
>NW_004624815.1:2508621-2550731 GCF_000247695.1 Heterocephalus glaber
GGGGGGGGGAGGCAAGAAAGAAAGAAAGAAAATAGTCAGAACAACAAAAAGTGATGGAGAATTTGTTTGTAAATCTATGGTAATAGCTATTGTAACGATATTTGAACTCATGAAAACTGCAGTCCACAGATCTATTGTTTCTCCATGGATGTGGCAGCTAGTTAGTATAAATGAGTTTCCAGTGCCTTGTTTCATCTTGTCCTCTCCTTCTTCATAGTCTGAAAGAAATAGTTCTTAGCATGGATGAGGACCACTCCATCCTTTAATGCCACTATAAGTGAGCTGGGATTGCAGCAGTCATGGTACCCATTGCTCCAGCTAAACCTGTCTCTCTATTTTTGTTTGTCAAGAAGTAGTAAGACCATCTGGAGGAAGAAAGAGGAGATTGTCAACAAAAGCAAGTGTAACTTCATTCTATTGGCTCAAGCCAACAACTCTGTTACATAAATAAGTTGGAAATCATGGTTTTGAAATAGACTTTTAAATGAAGGGATACCTTAGAAATAAATTAGTCTAACTCCATCATTTTACAGATGAGCAAATTGAGACAGAGTGAATGTTTTAAAGACAATCAGTTAATAGCAAAGCTAGGATTAACACTCAAATCAGTACATTTCTCATGAAAATATTCAGATAAACTGGTATGGATTGTAATGCATGAACTCATGAAACAGTTGGAGGAACTAGAGATCTTTAAACCTAGAAAGAGAAAAATTTAGGGACATAAATATTTTCAAATTCCCAAATGATGGGCAGATAGGAAAAAGCTTGAACTTACTCTCTTGGCTGGAGGAAACAAGGAAGATTATAGGGACCTTGGAGGGAACATTTTTACAGTTTGATGTTAGATAAAACCTTTTAAACAGTCAAATTGGCCAGAACAATCTGTTGGAGGACAGTAGGTTTTCTGTCACTGAGGCATTTCAGAATAAACTGGAAAATAATGCAATGCAGAGAGGAATGGGGTAAGGGGTGTGGAGGGGAGAATTCAGGCATGAAAATAATTTGGATGGGTGACCTTTAGGAAGATGTGATTCTTTACAACCTGGGACCAAATAAGTGTTTCATTCTTACTTCTGAGCTCTAAAACCTATCTTCCTATCTGTTTGCAATAGTTTAAATTTTAATCTATTTCATATTTCAGGGTATTATGCCCTGAATATTTGATTTGAATGCTCTGGCAGAAGGTCAGTCATATTCATTTATTTTCTTTTACTCATATACACTTGCAGTAAGTCTTTTGAATCCATTATGCAAACACATGCAAATCATATTTAAATGGTATGGTTTCAGAAAATGACAAAATCTTATGGCCTTAACCGAGCCATCAAACTTTTCTTTAAGTAGGGAAGTAATATGCTTTTTCAATGTTTCTAGGGCAGGAGATGATTTCCTGAGAGTGATATTTACATGACACTGGAATTGGTGTCACAGAGGAGTCTCCGCTTCACATTCTTCATATTTATGTAGTGCTTTAAGGTTAGGAAGCATTTCCACATATATGATCCCATTTGATCCTCATAATTACCTTGTGATGTAAGTAGAACAAGGATTACAACTCTGCTTCTCAGATGGGGAAATGGGAAGTGAAATGGCCACTCAGTTGGTGAGCAGTGGATCTGAGGCTTAGAACCAGAGCCCTTCTGGTCCTCAGCTCTTCTGCCCACCATCCCAATGCTTCCTCACAGCAAGGTGCCCTGTCACTGGCCTGCATTTGCTTAGACTATATCTTGCCAACAGCATCTTCAGAGATAATTTTCTGGATGTGATATCTTGAGGGTGACCACAAAAGCCTAAATATTTACACAAGCCCTAATATAGTGTCAAGTACATAGCTTCTCCAAGCCCCTTTGCTTTTTAGCATCTGCTCTGGAGCCTCCAGATGAAGAGTATTCTTCACCCCAACTGTTCTTTGACCGCTTTGAGAGGTCAACCTCCATGGAGAGAAGAAGCACAATCTTTGCAGGGAGACTGTGTAAGTTTGAAACCCTAATCCACACTTTCTGTTCTTATGCCCTTGGGGAGGACATTTAATTTCTCTCAACATCTGTTTCTATAACTATAAAGTGAAGGAACTAATAGTACCTCTTTTATAGCATGTAAGGAAATATTCCAGGATGGGAAAATGTATAGTAAACAAAATAAAGCCTCGCCTGGTGTCTGACATATAGTAAGTACTTAATAAGTACTCAACAAAGGAAACTACCATAATCACCTTATGGCTGGTAGTAACACTGTGCAGTGCCCATAGTATCTGAAGGCACTGTGAACTCTGAAACTAAGAACAGGGTTCTTGGAAATGGAGTAGAAGAATAATAACACCAAGTATCTCCCATATCCCAGATAGTTGGAGAACAGAACAGACAAGGTCTGAGGTAGCTAAACTAAGCCCAACAAGGAAATGTTTCCACTTTGACTTTCTTTAATCACTGCCACATCTTGCACTGTAATGAAGGTAATTACAATCCTGCTTCAGAGATATCTCTGAGAAGAAGTAGAGTTGAGGCAGGCTTCCTTGGCAAGTTGTTTTATTTATATCTGAAGGGTTAAACAAACAAGGGAAGGAACAAGAGGGAATCCCACCTAACCTGCTTTAACAGGTTGGAATCACCAGGTGGCGAAAGAAGAAGAATCTTCTTCCTGCACAGAGATCAGACACGGGAACAGCAGAGGTGACCCAGGCAGCAGCTGAGTCTCAAGGATCAGGCACACTGGTTGCCTCTAGTTCCAGTTCCCAGCTCCACAGCCCTTCCATCTGCTCCCACAGAGGGCCCTGTCCTGCCACCAAGTCCCACCACCCTCCCAGTCATTCACCTAGGACAACTAAGGAAGGGGCCTCCTATGTGATTGCAGCCTCAGGAGAAGGCCTAGAAGCTGCTGGGTCAGGCCAAACCCCTGAGGCCAGCATGGAGCCAGTCAGTATCACCACACTGAGACTCTGAGAGGGCTGTACAACTGATTCGTGTTTGCCAGGAAGTGCACTGGCCCATCCTGGGGCTGGGTCCATGGTTATTTTTGGCAAAGATGGTTGGTATGCAAAAAGAACTTCCCTTTTTTGCAGCACAGAGCCACTAAATGCTGAGCAGTCAGTGCATTTCTTGTACCAAGATCATTCATCTGAGTACATCTCTGGCTGGCAAATTGCTGGGGCCGTCAGAGCCTGATTGAATTACTCAGCTCCAAGCATTAGATCATCTCACTAAGGTGCAATTGCACTGGACCTGGGATGGCTCCCGAGGTCAGCTGCTGCTTTCTGGTGGTGCTTCTTTCAGCCAGCTGTGAAGTTATCACCTCCTCCGATCAGATGTGCATTGAGGTGAGTCCAAACTGTCTGTCTTTATCCAGATTCTACTTTCTGAGAAACTCAATGCCATCCCTTTGAGCCTTGGCATTTCAATATCCACTGTCTTTAATAGGACAACAGGCTAGAGAGAAGTTTTTTGTTATTGTGAGAAGGGAACCAAAGAGCTCAGCCATACAATGGTCTGATAGCATCTTACTCAAAAGATTCCCCCAAAGCCATCCCAATTGAGACATGCTATGTCAACAGAGGCTTGTGCAAGGAGCAGACCTCCAAACCTCCCTCCTAACCTGGAGACTCTGCTTATCCACCATCTCAGCACAAGGCCATTCCCCCAGATAGTTCTTTGATTTCCTGGATCTCGGGTGAAATTAGTAAAGACAGCCCATGCCAGGTTTCAGAGCACAGATCACTTTGAATCAGCCTGACTTTCTCCTCCACTTGAACAGCTGTCCATCTGTTTGACTGACCCACAGGAGTAAAATCAGAGTAGAGCCAAATCACACCTTCTGTTTTGGGCTATAATGATACTTATCAACCTGTGGGAAATCCTTGAGTAGATAGAGAAAGAAAAAGGAAAAGGGCCTCTCTTGCCACCTTTTAAAGTACTTCAGCCTTCCTCCCACTGTGCTTCTGACTTTGATGAGCATCCAGCACCACATGGCCTGCCAGGCAAGGGCCATAGACAGGAAGGACCACCAGTCTCGGTGATTTGGTGAGCTTCTTTCCTAGGTTGGGACTGAAAGAAGGATCAGAGCCAGGGCCAGCAAGGTGCAGAATGACCCTAGGATAGTAGCTGGGCAGAAATCAGAATGATCTACAGCAGAGTGGAGACTTGCTAGACAAGGGCATAATCACAGCCAAGACTGGAAGAAAGCCTGGAAGGAAAACCAGCAGAACCTTGTTAGTCTGGTGTTTGGAAGAAATCAGGATGTCTTCAGACCAAGAAAATGTGAATGCCCAGGGGAAATTAAGGCTGGAATGATACATTAGTTTTTCAGGCCTCCCCAACAAAGTACCGGGACTGGAAGGTTTAAACAAAAGAAATATATTCTCTTACAGTTCTGACATCTGAGCTCAAACTGTCAGCAAGGTTGATTTCTTCTGAGGCATCTCTGGCTTGTAGATAGCCACACCCTCCTCGTGTCGTTGTGTGGCATTCTCACCGTGAGTGGCTATGACCTATACTCTTCTTATAAGAACACCAGTCATATAGGATTAGAGCCTTGTGCCTTTGATTGAAGGGGTCTGTCCCTTTCCCAAATTCAAGCCACCCTCGCTGTACTCAACCCTCCCCTTGCTTGCTTTTCCTCTTCCGTTCTTTCCCTCCAGTTCAAGCATAATCAGCCACACACTCTATGTTCATGTGACAGACCACCATGACCTTACATAGTCTATCCAGAAAACAAGGGCTTTTAATTCTTTTTTTTGGGGGGGGGACCGGGGATCGAACTTGGGACCTTGCATTTGCAAGGCAGGTGCCAGAACCACTGAGCTAAATCTCTGGCTCAGCAAACTTTTTGTTGAAGTGAAACATACATGTGGAAATTTCACAGTCTTTAAATGTGCACAGAACACACCTATTACCTCAGAAGCCTTCCTCAGGCTTCCTCTTCGTCACTAGGCATCTAATCCTCTGACTTCTATTATCATGATTGTTTTTGCCTAGTTTTTGACTTTATCCACATGGGATCATACAGTGTGTACTTTTTTTGTGCCTGGCTTCCTTTGCTCAACATTAAATTTGTGAGACTTCCTGATGATCTATGTAACAGGCCTTTGTTCATACTCATCTTTGAATATACCACTCTTGCATTGTGAACCACCATTTATTTATCCATTTGACTATAAATGGATATTTACATTTTTGCAGCTTTTGGCTATTATGAATGATGCTGCTTTGGACATTTTAATCTATGTCCTTTAGTAAACAAATGTACAAATCTTCAATTAGATGTATTCCTAAGAGTGAATATATTTAGTCATAGGCTATTCATATGTTCAAATGTTTAACTGTGATTGAGTTTTCCAAAGTGTTAATACCAGTTTATACTCATCAGAAATATATGTGAGTTCTGATTGTTCCACAGCCTCATCAACATTTATTATTGGTTCTTTTTAAATGTTAGCCTTTCTGATTGGTAAGTAGTAGAATTTTTATTTTCCTGATGAATAATAAATTTAGTTTATATGCATACTTTTGTCTGTCTTTTACACACATACCTTTGTGTGTGTGTGTGGTGACAGGTATTAAATCCAGGACTTATAGCATGCTAGGCAACCACTATGCCATTGAGCCATAGCCCCAGCTCTACATTCCCATTTTTATGTCTGTGAAGTTCCTGTTCAAGTCTCCTGCCCATTTTCTGTTTTGATTGCCTTAATTTGTAGTAGTTCTTTATTTATTAGGGATAAAAGTCCCTTATCAGATTGAAAATATTTTCCCCTACTCTGTAGCTTATATTTTCACTCCCCCAAAGGCTTTTTTTTGTTATTGCTAAACAGAAGTTCTTAATTCTCTAACAGTGCAATGTATCATTTTTCCTTTACTTTCTGTGCATTTCAGCCCTATTTAAGAAGTCTTTGTCTACCCCAACACTATTATAATATTATCCCATGATTTCATCTAGAAACTTTGTTGTTTCATATTTATTTATGTTTCCATTTAGATCTATAATCTATTGGGAATTTTTTACATATGTGTTAAGTAGGAGTCAAAATTAATTTTTTATTAAAAATTTTGTTTAAAAACATTAGGATTTATCCGTAAGTTGTAAGATATTACAATGAACACTCAAATACTCCCTGTGGATTCTCCCACTGCTAAATGCTACATGTTCTGTGTGTATGTGTATATGTGTGAGATAAGCAATAAAATCACAGAGCCATGACCAAGTCTTCAGAGACTGGCAAATATCCCAAGAGCAGCAGAAACCAGTACTCTATGCTTTGGATTGTCGGAACATTTTAGATGAACTCTTGAATAGTTTCTTGGGAGTGTGAGAAACCTTCCATTTCAAATCGGCTCATCCTAGCCACCTTGTCCCTGTAAACTATGGTAGGAGAAAGTTCTTCAGTCCCTAGGTATGGGGTGGATGTGCTTAGCAGAGCTTTTTTGAGAACTCCAAGTTCAGGCATGCAAGGGCTCCCCAATAGCTTTAGATGACGATGTGACATTGTGATGATCCCATTATGTACTAACTCCTCTTAGGTAGTATAGATACACTATTTCATTAATTCTCACAGTAGGCCTTCAGAGTAAGTTTTTAACTCCAGTTTAAAGTTGAGTAAAAAGGAGGCTCAGAGAACATAGCTCAGTTTTAAGAACTGGGACTTGAACCCAAACAGGCTGACTTGAAAAACAGAAAATAAAATGCCTTTGGCCTGGAGGAGTCAGATTGATGACAATGTTTTAAGGATGTGCCTTCTTGGAGTGTTTATTTTGCTTTCAAAGAGCAATCCTTGCTGTGAGATTCAGCTTGCTAGTCAAATTGCTATCTTCTAGATGAGGTATGATCTAAGAAGGACAGCTGGTGTCCATTGTCCCAGACTCCTCCTTTGGGCAAGCGTGTGTCAAGCGCTGATGAGACATCTGTAAAGGTGGGTAAGCAGTTGGAGTAAAATTCAAAGGTTTCCAAATTAGAAAGTGTTTCAACACTTGCATGGAGGGAAAATACAGTGGGATGGGAGGGAGTTAGACACACAGCAAGAAGAAGAAAATAAGATCTTGATTGAAAAAATGCAAATGAGTACCTGGAGGGAAAAGGGACTGCAAATAAAGATGTAGCACTCGGGAGCCCTGCTCTGGGGAAAAGGCCTAGCTCCAACCCCAACTGGAGACACAGTGGCTGCCCAGGAGCCAGTGCACAGGGGGTCCTAGGCAAATGCCCCTTGCTTGGGGTGGGTTGTCATGACTACCACATGGCCTCACCGCAACTCTTCTGGCTGCAGGAGTTCACGTCAAGAGTAGTCCTGTCTGCAGTACACCGGCTGAAGCAGAGGCATGCAAAATCATCTTTGAAAATTGACCATATATCAACTCCAGAAAGACAAGGCTGGGGTCAGAGAAAGTGTTTGTGTGGCGCCCAGGGAAACTGCAACATGGTGGATTTCTGCCTGCAGAGAAACCGAAGCTTGTGGTCCGGGCAGTAGCCACACTATCTGTTCCTTTCTGCCTCTTGTTCTTTTATTCTCTACAACATTATCTCTCTGCTTTTCTGCAGCCCTGTGCTCTGCCATCAGAACTCACTCTGATTCTTGAGAGGGAGAAAGGTACAACCTTACCTGTTGGGCCAGGGATTTAGCTCAGTGACACCGCGCCTGGCTTGCAAGTGCAAGGTCCTGAGCTTGATTCCCTGTACCAAAAAAAAAAAAAACCTTACCAGCATAGTATTTCTAACAGAAACCTGTAACCTGTGGCTGGGGATGTAGCTCAATGGTAGAGCACTTGCTTACCATGCACAAGGCGATCCTCAGTACTACAAATAAAAAATATATAATCTGGATCAAATATGAGAAAACATGCAACCCCCAAATGAGAAACATTCTGCTAATTACAAGATTATATTCTTCAAAAGATATCAATGTCTTGAAATGCTGAGGAATTGTCTCAGATTAAAGAGTCTAATAAGATAAGACAACTAAATGCAACAGGTGATCCTCATGGGAAAAACAAAAATTACTGTAAAGGACAATATTGGAACAATTGGAAAACCTGAATATAGACCCTACATTGGATGACATCAAATCAAGGTTAAATACTGGGAATTTGACAATGGCACTGTGATTGTCTATCATTGCATTTAGCAGATATAAACTGAGAGGTATTTAGGGGAGAGCACTCATGAGGTCTACAATTTACTCTCCACCAAAAAGAATGAGAATAACCATGTGCTTATGTATAGTTCCAGCCTTAAAAAAAAATACATAACAGGGCCAGGGATTTAGCTCAGTGGTTCTGCCTCCTGCCTCGAATGCACAAGGTCCCGAGTTCGATCCCTGGTACCAAAAAAAAACAAAACATAAAAACAAACAAATGGTTCTTAGATGATTCCAGAATGCATCTTGCTTTGATGTCCCCATCACCATGGCAATTTTGATTGTACAATAATGATTGTCAAAGCTGCAAGGGAAGGGCTATGTGTGCAATGAACAAAGACATTCTGGAAAATGCATTGGGTTTTTTAATTCTCTCAACTATTTTTCTTTTCTTTTCTTTTTTTGGTGCCGAGAATCAAACTCAGGACCTTGCACTTGCCAGGCAGGTGTGGTGTCTCTGAGCTAAATCCCCAGCCCACTGAACTACATTTTTGTCATTGCCTCTTTCTCCTAGGTACCCAGGCCAGAGTTTTCATTAACATTTCCACCCAATTTGAGATTATTTAATGTGCCCAGGCTCTAGTGGGCTTCTTGAGAACACTCCTTGGTAGAGTCAACCGCTAGTCTTCAGTTATTGCTAGGTTGAAACTGACCTATTCATTTACCTGCATTTCCTTTTTCAAGAAGCTCCCTCAGGCCACAAGCTCAGAAGAGCTCCTCCTGGATTCTCAACTTTCAGAATTACTTTAGTTCAGTTAATGTGCTTACTTAAGCACACAAGAGGCTGAGACATGGAATGATTTAGGTATCACGGGGATTTTTATTTTCAGAAGGAGGATGGAATTGCCAGCATCCAGTCTTTTGCTGTAGGGCCAAAATAGAGCAAGACAAATTGAGGGAAGTCCTCTTTCTCCAAGTGTGTGTGAAATCAGCTACGTCAATGGAGACCAGGAAAAGAAAACTGTCTCCTCTAAGCAAATTGGCATCTTAGCAAATGTGGGGGCAGCAGCTCAGCATGCACATTCTCTCTGGGTGGTCCAAGTTCAGGGGCATCAGGGACAGGCCTGGCAGCATGTCCCACTAGTTAGCTAAACCTAAGTTTTAAAAGCCAAGTGTGCATTTCAAGGACATTATGTGGATTTGTGGCAGTGCCTAGAGGACTCTGTGTCTATAAAAGTGAAGAATAAATTACAAGTAAATATAAATATGACATTTTATCAGTGACAGTTATAATATTGTCACAATACTGAAAACCCCTGATATCCTGTAGATAAGCATCTTGCTGAAGCTATAGAAAAGTACACTGCTAAGCAGAAATTAGAGTAAGACCAAAAAAACCTGATGACAATGGCAACATCTCTGCAGCCTCCTGCTTCAGAGTGAAAGAGGTTGAGTGCAGTTCTGCTTCCAGCTAAGTAGGTCTGTTTGCAACTTAGCACAAGGAAAGCTGATATGGGTTTGGTGGGAAGGAGTTTGTCAGGCAGGGCAATTTCAGAGGGGTTCCAGTGAGGCCATCCAAAAAGTGATCAGGGAAAAGCAGCATTGGAAGTTTGGATGAACTCATCTGGGGCCTGAGATGAACTGATAGCTGGCCCTTGGTCCTGGGTCCCCAAGTTTTTGTACCTCCACCCTGGAGATCATTTCTTTCCGAGAAGCCTGTCCAGGCAAGATACTCCATTGTCCCTTCCCTTTATCCAGATAAATATGACCTTAGTGTTCTTTAGGCTTCTACCAACCACTTTCCATTTTTACCTAGTTAATCCAAAATCTATGACTTGGGTTAGGGCACCTACTGACATAGGGGGAATAGATGTAACTCCTAAAACATGCTAGATATCCAAAACGCAAGTTCAGGTTCTCTAAAATTGAAGAATTCTAGGAACAAGGCAGGTTGAGTCTGAAAAATTTATTGAGAGAAAGATAGCGTCTATCTAAGAGAGAACAAAGAGGGACTGAAAAGTGGGTTGCCCAGGAGACCCTGTTTCCCAGGGGGATTTTATGATGTAAAACCACGAGGTGGGATTGGGTTCAAGGTGGGACAAAACTACAATCAACTAGTAAGATGACAAGTACAGTCGCTTAGGTAATACTGATCCAATTGGAAATTACAAGGTGGGTATGAGGGACAAAACTTGATTAACCAATAAGGATTACAACAAGTATAGTCACTTAGGTAATATTGATTAAATGGGGCTCAAATGGGGAAGCAAGTGTACACGGATTTTCAGAAAGGGATGGGTTAGGGACCTTTCCTGGAAGGGATGGGTTAAGGTCTTAGTTCCCCACCCAGGTGATTGATGCCTGTTTAGAATAGCAATCACTGCTCTTTATCCCTAGGGGAAGTATGTGGGGGTAATAGTTTCTCCCTTTTTATAATGCCGCCCAGTGAATGTGTCTCAATTGTTTTTCTATGCTGAGGGCTCATCTTTGTCTAACTGCCTTATAATAATTTCTGACTGTCTTAGCTACCTGCAATACTACTGAACAGGGAATCGATTTCTGACCAGAATAAGCCTGTGCTACAGCTAACTGGGTAGCAACAAAAGGCTCCTCCTAACTCTGACCCTTCCAGCACCTAAAACGTCCAGATCACACTCAGACTTGCCCGGACATGTTTTCCTCCATTGTCCTTTGTTCTCAGATCTTCTATAACCCCTTCTTCCTGCCATATGTAAATAAGGTGAATCCTGTAAGGTCAGACTGAGGCACGATTGAGACTACTGAGGCAGGCAAAGTCTAAGCAACACGCGATGAGTTTATTGCCATCTGGGTGCAGCTGCGCCAAGGGTGAGAAGGCCGCTGGCAGTGAGAAAAGTGTGCTCATGGTTGATATAGGGCATGGGGGGGAAGGGCACTGCTCTAAAATTTTAGAGTCCCATAGTTGATCAGCCTAGGGCTGGCTGATATACAGGGTGGTGGTGAGAGCAGCAAGGCTTCTTGTCATCTCTGTGCTCCTGTGGGTGAGGGTAGCAGGTCTACTTAGGCGGGGTCCGGCTTGGGGGATCTGTCAAATCCTAGCGTATCTTTCTACCCAATTGTATAAGCTGACTGTATCTACCTTAACCAATGAACTAATGTTAAGGATCTTGCCACTATATCCTCCCTCACCCCTCTTTTCCCAAATCCATATAAACCCTGTTCATCACCCAGACAGGACTGATCGCTTTGCAGAAAAGTCCCCATCAGTCTGCTAGTGGAAATAAACCTGCTTCCAACTTCCAGGGTGACTTCTCAGCCTGACTATTATACCGCTTAGAGCTACAACACCGTGAGTTATGTTTGCTACAATACTACCAAGCAATAATTGTCAGACCTGAATCCTTGGCTACATTGGTCACTGGATGAGCAATTCATCTGTATGGGGCTGTGGCCAAAGGCCTAGCATCTGATCGCCACAGCCTATACATCCAGGGATCTGAAATTAATACATTAAGATTGTAAGACCAAGGTCTGTGCCACGTGTTAGTTTTTTAAATTGTGTTAAGAAAATTTGTAAACATATGCAAAATAGTTAAAGAGATCCTCTATGTATGCATTACTGAATATTCAACAACCATCAGCCTTTTGCCTACTAACTCCATCTATCCTTCCCCTCCTTTTCTGCCAGAGTACTTTAAAGAAAATCCAAAACTGATGTCATTTTACCTCTATATACTTTAATATACATCTCAAAACAATAAGAACATCTCTTTTAGAAAACTGCAAGGCCACTAACATTACAAAATTCAAAATTTCTCCTCCTTTTTCTTTCTCCACCCCCCCACCCCCCACTGCAGTACTGGGGATTGCACCCAGAGCCTTCACCTTGAGCTACTTCCCCAGCCCTTTTTATATATTTTTTTTCTTTTGAGACAAGATCTTGCTAAATCACTAACCTGCCAGGTCAGGTTTGAAATTGTGATCCTCCTACCAGTGCTGAGACTACATCATAATTTCTTAATATCTTTGAATCCTGTTCTCAATGTTCTCTGATTGTCCTTAAGATACCTTTTCCTAACTGCTTTATTTGAATCAAAATAGCAAGGGCTGATCTGTTATCCGTTGGTTGTCTCTTAAATAGCTTTTAAATCTTTGTCTCTTTTAACAAAGGCTGCCCCTCAAACTGGTAAAAGTCATTTGTCTTATACAATAACCCACTTTCTGCATTTGGCTGGCTGCTACGTTATGCCTTGTGATGGTGTTTAACTTAAAACTGCTACATCACATGTAAACATGAAGTTAGGCTGACAGTCTTGATTGGATTCCGGTTTAATTTTTTAACCACGTCAAAAAGTACGTGTCTGATTGTCTTATTTTGGTAATACTGATCTAGGGTTATTTATTTGCTGCTTTCCTAAGGGAAATAAAGCATTTCCATGCATCCAGAAGGAAAACCATAAACCAAAGTATATTCAGAGAAGTTTTATTCCCATCCTGGTTCTTATATCTTGTCTCTTCTCTCACTATAAAGGTCATTGTTTTTTTTGTTTGTTTTGTTTTTACCTTGGTCTCATTTAGATGATAGGAAAAGGGAGATAGTAGTTATGCTAAATGGGGAAGGATAGGAGGAGAAGGAGGGAAGGGAGGGGAGGGGGAAGTAAAAATGATCCAGTGCAATATGTATATGTACTAATTCCCCACTATGAAAGCATTTTTATGCATAGTAAATATATTATAATAAAAAAGGGAAAAAAGAAAATACAAGTGTACCAATAAGTAGCACACAATGTACTGTACACACTCTATATACTGTGGTGTACTTTGCCGTTTTCACCTTACAGTATGTCCCAAGTATCACTCCATATCAGTGTATGCAGACCTTCCTCATTCCTTTTGCAGTTTCTTAGGGTTCCATTTTGTGAATGTACTACATTTTGGTCAACTAGCCTCAGATATCGATGGTGATTGTCAATCTTTTTCTATTACAAAAAAATACTATACAGAGTAAGATTGTGCAAAGTCATTTTGTGTTTTTACAAGTGTAAATTACTAGGAGTGGAATTGCCGCTCCAAGGGTAAAACGTATCTGATATTGCTAGTCAATCAGCTACTGAATCCAATATTAATTTATATTGTTTCTCTCATCAGAAAGAAGCCAACAGAATATATAACTGTGAAAATTTAGGTCTCAGTGAAATTCCTGACACTCTACCAAACACAACAGAATTTTTGGAATTCAGCTTTAATTTCTTGCCTACAATTCAAAATACAACCTTCAGTGGGCTCATCAACCTTATCTTTTTGGATTTAACCAGGTATGTATGTGAGTTCCTTGTGGGCTCTGGATTTTTCACCTAAGTTACACACACACATACACACACACACACACACACACATGTTGGATATAAATTGATTCCTGGATCTTTTGGATGCAGGGACAATCTGCTTGTTCTACATGTTCATTTACCCTTTCCCATGAAATAGTTTGTGCTAGTGAAATGTGACTTAAATAAACACCAGTCAATGGAAAGGAAAGTTGATTGTTTTCAAACTAGCTGGGATAGCAATGCTGTTTAAGAAGTTCTAAGGAGTATCAATTAGAAAAGTAAAAATAAAGGTTATCCTAAATCAAATGCCATATTATACCACATTTTGGCATAGTGGGCCATTATCAGGACATGACTCTTAGGAAAAAAGTTCCAGGAGAAATGCACCTACTAATTTTTTGTTTCTTTTTACAAATTGGAAAAGGATTTCCATTATTTGGTTTTAGTAGCAGAATCAGGATTCCAAATGCTGAACTAGTACTTGAGACCTAATAGGCAGAAATACTAGAGAAAAGTAAAGAAAACAAGAGTCATGCAGCTTATTGTGTGTTGGAGACTGGAAGAGGTAAGGGGCCTTGCATATCCATGATGTCTGGTGTCCTCTTTCTCCATCCTTCTACTTAAGCTTCTTCAAGTTGGGAGAACACACACATCCATGGTAATGTTTCATGTTTATAACACCATTGTGAGGCACCCATGGTGAATGGTACCACCTCTTATGGTTACATAAGGAAAGCACCAGTGTGGGATATGTGTGTAATCCATATTTTTAGCTTATTTGACACACAATTGTTCTACAACAAAGCCATCACTTTAACACATACATGAAAAAGGGCTGAGCTTCAGTGGTTGAGTGTGTTCTTAGCATACACAATTCCCTGGATTCAATCTCCAGCACAACCACTCATCCAAAAAAGCTGAATGAAGGTTGTAACTTTCCGAAGAGAGCACAGGTTTACACATTTATATATTACATATCATATACTGTCAGACATCATATATGACATTTTTACTTATTGCTTAAAATAGCAATCATAGTTTGATTTTTGCCTGCCATTAATTGTTCCTTACAGCACAACACAAATGTCTGAATGTTCAGTCCAAAGGGGCAAGATCCTTGGAATAAATTCTAAATCAAAAATCTTCAGAACTGAGGCTATTTTTAATTAATTCAAGAAATCTTTTTATGATTGATTTTGAATAATAATATATTCTATTTTACTATATACAAAATTGATTTTGTTAATACACATTACTGTTACAGAGGTAATTTTTCTTTTTTTTCTAATGAATGATCATTACATACTATTATCTTTCCAGGTGCCAAATTAACTGGATACATGAAAATGCTTTTCAAAGCCATCCTCAGTTGAGCACACTTGTGTTAACTGGAAACCCCCTGATATTTGTGGCAGAAACAGCACTTAATGGGCCCAAGTCACTGAAGCACTTGTTCTTAATCCAAACTGGAATATTTAGCCTTGAGTTTATCCCAGCACACAATCTGAAAAACTTGGAAAGTTTGCATCTTGGAAGCAACCATATTTCCTCAATTAAGTTCCCCAAAGACTTCCCAACAGGGAATCTAAAAGTCTTGGATTTTCAGAATAATGTCATACACTACCTTTCTAGAGAAGACATGGATTCTCTGAAACCAGCTACCAAACTAAGCCTTAATTTCAATGGCAATGACATTGAAGGCATTGAGCCTGGGGCTTTCCAGTCAATGGTCTTCCAAAGTTTGAACTTTGGAGGGACTGTTAACTTGTCTGTTATTTTCAGTGGTCTGCATAATTCTACTATTCAGTCTCTTTGGCTGGGGACATTTGAGGATACTGAAGACCAAGATCTGAGTTCGAGCATGTTTGAGGGGCTTTGTGAAATATCTGTTGAGAGCATGAACCTGCAGAAACATTCTTTCTCTAGTCTCTCTTCGGCTACATTTCAGTGTTTCACCCATCTCCAGGAACTGGACCTGACAGGTAACCACTTAAAAGAATTACCACCTGGGATTAAAGGTATGAACTCACTGAAGAAATTAGTTCTCAATGTAAATAAGTTTGAGCAATTATGTCAAATCAATGCTGATAGTTTTCCCTCCCTTACACACCTCTACATCAAAGGCAACATAAAGAAACTCCAACTCGGTGCTGGTTGTTTAGAAAAATTAGAAAATCTACAGAAACTTGATTTAAGCCATAATGATATTGAGGCTTCTGATTGCTGCAATCTGCAACTCAAAAATCTGTCCCACTTGCAAAGCCTAAACCTGAGCTACAATGAGGCCCTGGGTCTCAGGAATGAAGCGTTCAAAGCATGTCCTCAGCTGAAACTCCTGGACTTGGCATTTACTCAGTTACATATTAATTTTCCACAAAGTCCTTTCCAAAACCTTCATCTCCTACAGGTTCTGAATCTCTCTCACTGTTTCCTTGATACCAGCAATCAGTATCTTCTAGCAGGCCTGCCAAATCTCAGGCATCTGAATTTACAGGGGAATCGCTTTCAAGATGGGAATATCCCAAAGACCAACCTATTTCAGATGGTGGGAAGTTTAGAGATTCTGGTTTTATCCTCCTGTGATCTCTCTTTCATAGATCAAGAAGCCTTCCACGGCCTTGGAAATATGATTCATGTAGACTTAAGCCACAACAACCTGACATCCAGTAGCATCAATGCCCTCAGCCAGCTTAAGGGCACCTACCTCAGTCTGGCCAGCAATAGCATTTGCATTATTCCACCCCATCTCCTCCCTATCTTGTCCCAGCAGAACATCATTAATTTAAGTCACAACCCCCTGGATTGTACTTGCTCAAATATTCACTTTTTAACGTGGTACAAAGAAAATGTGCAGAAACTGGAGGACTTCAAGGAGCTCAGGTGTGCAAATCCCCCACCACTACAGGGAGTTCAGCTATCTGATGTCACACTGTCCTGTGGGATTACAGCTGTGGGCACCTTCTTTCTGACAGTATTTTTGTTCTTGTTGGCTGCTCTTCTCATCTATGTAATTAAATTCTTTCTCAGGTGGAAATATCAACACCTTTAGTGCCAAAGGCTTCCAGAGAAGACAAATAAATGTGTTTAAAAAAACACATTTTGTAGAGAAACTTCATCTGTTGGTGATCATACTTCTCATTTAGTTCCTGGTGCTGGACTGGGATTGATTGTGCTTTTCTGAGCTTCTTACCCCTGAAAACCTTCCATGGCAGGTAAACTGACTCAGGCCAAAACTCAGACGCTATTGTGAGAGGCATAGAGCCATTTCCTTGTGTGGAAGGTGCGTGGAAGATGAGGGAGGAATTACTCATCATGAGGCCACCTGCCCTCCTCTCGCTAACATCCCTTCCAGCACTTCCCACCCTGTCCTCGAAAGGAGATCTCTAGGTCTCTCATCTTGGCGATATTGCCGCCCCCCCAGTTTCCATATTGTGCTTGAGTCTCAGTTCTCACCAATGTGTCCATTTGGGAAAAGCAGTACAGGACAGTCTCCAGGCTTATTTTAAATGGAAAGAGGACAATACAATGAATTTAAAAGAAAAAACTGAGAAATGAATACTGCTGTCAAATAGACTCTGTTAACCTCTTTAATCCTTGGTTTTCTAAGGCTTTTATAATGCCCCTATCATGCAAATAACTACAAAAGACCCCCTCAGTATCCCCAAGGTTTAGAATTTTACTGGCCTCATGCACTTCACAACCCAGGAGACTCCCAGCTGCCCATTAGGTATTCTGGCTTTTATGTTGCAGGGCCAATTTACAGGGGGGATGTGGTCCAAAATACTTCTTTCACTGGGTATCTGGTCCTTACAAGTTGCTTTCCCACAGGAACCATGAGATAAATGGTAGTTTGGTTCCTAGGCTGGCCCTCGAAAGCCTATTTAACTTGGAGGCCGTTCAAGAGAGCACATTCACAATGGAAACCAGTGGAAGAAGCCATCCCTTCAGAGCCACTGTTAGGAACACAAGAATGCCAGCTTCCTGAAAAGTGGTTTTTGTTGAAGCTGAAGTTGTCAGCAAAGGCTGTGCCAGTGATAGACTGAGGACAGTGTCATTGAATGAAAATGGACAAAGAGGACAGGGAAGCTGGTAATGTCATGATGTAGACCTTCTCAAGGCCCAAAGAGCTCTACTTCTGCAGGACTTGATCTTCTCAAGTCTGGATTACTAAGCAAGCTTGCTGGGAGCTCCTGTATTTGGTTGCTGTGTGGACAGTCAACCTCCCCCTATGCATCCGTGGATTCAAGCACCTGTGGATGGACAATATTTGGAAAAAAATCTATATGTACTGAATAAATATGGAGTTTTTTCACATCATTATTCCCTAAACAATACAGAGCATTTGCATTATCTTGGGTATTATAAATAATCTGGGAATAATTTAAAGTATACAGGAAGATGTGTAGACTACATGTAAATATGCCATTTTGTATAAGGGACTTGCACATCTGAAGATTTTGTTATTCATAGAGGGTCCTGGAATCAACTCTCTTATGGAAACCAAGGGATGATTGTAAAGGCTTTGATTAAGTGCTACCACTAATTTTAGGTTAGAGATGTTAATTTATACATCTGAAATTCTGATTGGATATCAAAGTAAAAATTGCTCAAATGTAATACCCAGTCAGAATTTATTAGCCCTAGGTGGGAACATAATAGGGGGGAGGGGGACATTATAACAGTGGAAATGTTACAATCAATCTCCTCTTTGTCTCTTTTTCTCTCTCAGGAAAATCAATACAGGCTGAGCACCAGCTGTGGTGAGCCTCTTCCCTGTTCAGGATTTCAGGCCTTTGCACTTGCTCTCTGCTTGTCTGGAAGGTTCTGCAGTCTCCAAAGGAGATTCTGTCGCCCGCGTTTCCTCCTCTAGGGGGAGCTCTTCCCTCACCTAGGCAATCCAAATCAATTTATGCCACACCCAGTGCACTCCAGCACCTTCACTGTTTTAATGTGCTTATCAGTGTATAGGATTATTTTCCTCCTTTCTTTCAATTTGTCTTCTCCTGTCTCTCCTAAATTTAAGCTTCACAAACAGGTCTTTGCCCAATGGTGTCCTAGAACATACCCGGACAAAGTAAGGACTCAATACATCTTTAATGGTTAGTTGCTGGCATTTTGCCTGGCCAGTGACTCCTGAGCCTTTATCAGAACCTCTTTTTGCCCCTGTGCCCATATCCACTTAATCTTAGCTTCAATCCACATTGCCAGTGTCCCCGGACCTCCCACATGTTTCTTATCAGAATTTTCAGGAGAATTTGCAAAAAGTGCATTCTTAGGCCTTAAACCAAGAAACTGAGAGTCTGTTGGACAGAGGTTGGCTCTGTTTCTCAGCCTGATTGACTCCATTTAAATCCTTTCTTACTCTTAATGGCAAGTTTATTTCTTCTACTCTCATTTCAGAACACAGAAGATCCACACTCTAAGAATCCAGTCTTAACCAAAACTAACCCATTTTGCTCCCTCTGTATTCTGTTTTTAAACTGGAAATGGGAAATACTAATTGCTAACCTACCACCCTGTAGCCACACTGTCCTTAATAATGTTTAATGTGTTACTTGGAAACTCAAAAACATTCTGCAGAAAATCCTGATGCAGATTGCTTTACACTAAAGACAATAAGGGCCTAAGCCTTAGCAAGACATAACTGCTCATCTTGCTTTCATTTATTAGGCATACTCCCTTTCCAGTGAAGCAACTTGCTGCTCCATAACTGCATGCTGATCTAAGGCTTTGTGACAGCTCCTCTGTTTTAAGCAACAGTAAATTCACCCCCACAAAGTTAGAAAGTGAGCTTTTTGATGGCTGCTGTCGATTTTATTGCTTTATCTGGTTACTAGGATAGAATCTGTAGACATGGTGCGTTTATTGGTTTTATGTATTGCATGTTGTTGCTGCTCTGACAAGCTACTCCTATAAAAATGTGTTATTGCATGATGTAGCTCAGTGAGCTGACCCTGCATTTCAAAGTGTACTGAAGAAAATAGCTTTGAAGTCCATAAAAGCTGACGGGCCTCCATCATAGAGGACTTTCTGCATGAACTGCAAGTCCTACAATCTGGGAAAGAATTATACCTTCCCCTATCAGCCACCATTGCTATTGAGTACAGCTCAGTCCCAAACACAGGCATTACCTGAAAAATGCCAACACAGAAAACTTGTATTATTCTTACTTGTCCAACTCTTGGATGAGTATTGATTATGGAATAACTGGCTTTTTAATGTATTCTCATACTAGGATATAAGAGCAAAAATTGACAGTGTTTCTATCTGCTCTGAATACTGAAGAGATACTTAACTTGAATTGCAGCAAGAGTGGATGTGGTTAGTTCCAAGCAAGGCAGACCTGGGGGTCAATTGTCTGATACATTGAGTCTCCTAGTTTTCTTTCTTAGTAAATTACTTAACTTCAATCTTTGCTTGTTCATTGTATACCTTCCTGACATTTTGCTATGAACATACTCATTGTTTGCTTGACTTTTTATTATGAACGAGGGCATTCACATGAGACATAATATGTAATATAGGTATAAAGAAAAAAAGCAAAATGGATGCCTGTACACCAATTTACAAAAAAGTTTCAAAGTCTAACATAGCAGGAGCTTGTCTGAAGACGATGGAGGAATGGAATAGCTCAGTGTGGGTCCCAAGCTCAGCTGAACACCACAATAATCTGTAGAATTCTTTACAAAACAGATGCCTGGGCCCCACCCCTAGACACTGGAATTCTGGTAGACTGAGGCTGGCTCTGGTGTCTCACCCAACTCATCTTATGTAGAATTCTTCCCTAATCTTAATTTTATCAACCAGTAGCAGAAGAATGAGGAGTTCCACAAATCAAGTGAGCTAAGTATCTTCTCTATACCCCATAGAAGAAACATCTTAACAAAAGTGGGGCAAGATTTCTAAGGAGCCCTCAAATTCAGGGATAAAATACCCTGAGCAGGTGGTCTCCTACCATGGCTGCCAGGCTGCAGGACTCTGCTCCAGGAACCACTTTGCCCTGCCCTATGCCATGATTGCATGCACCACATGCTAGCGACTTACATTTTGAAGTTATTTAGTGGATATTATGGGACTTAAAGAGGAAAGAATCTATGGTTTGTATTTAAAAACTTATTGCTCATAGGGCCGGGGATTTAGCTCAGTGGTTCCGGCGCCTGCCTTGCAAGCGCAAGGTCCCGAGGAGTTCGATCCCCGGTACAAAAAAAAAAACAAAAAAACTTATTGCTCATGAAAGTTTAAGGAGTGACCTCACTAAATACCTCTCCCACTCTCTTCACGTTGGGTTAATGTCCTGTGAGCCCTTGACTGTTCAAAATCCAGTGCTGTGTAATAGCTAAAGCTTGGAAGCAGCCCAAGTGCCCATCAACTGGAAACTGGATAAAGAAGATGTGGGTTTTTTTATAAAATGGAGTACTACTCAGCCATAAAGAACCAGAAACTAGAGACATTATAGCTAAATGGATGCATATTGAGGCCATATTCTTAAGTGAAATAAATAAGACACACGTGTAAATACCGAATAGTTTCTCTAGTGTGAGAAACTGAACAGTGTAAATAAGGATTAAAAGGATTAATAACTAATAAATGATACTTTGAAACTGGAAAAGGTCCAAATGGGTAGGGGTGGTGGGAGGGGAAGGGGAAAGGAAAGAATGGAAAAGAAAAATTATGAGAAAAGAAAAAAAAATAGAAACGAAGTATGTAAATAGGGAAGGGTTTAGGGGTGAAGGGCACACAGGTAATGGGGGAAAATAACCAAGATACAACATGTACAGGTACAAGCACCCAAAGATAAATGTAAATGTATGGTATACCTAAAATGTACCAATAAAAGAATTTAAGAAAAAACCCAAAATGCAGCGCTGCAAAGGTAAGCAGAGGACAAATGGCCACTGCGACGCCATCCATCTGTTTTTCATGTTGGTTCTTGGACTTTTTAAATAGCTTGGGCCTCCCCTTTTCCCTGTCTTCCTTAGAAACAACCTAATTATACAGAAATAAATAAGTGAATAAGTAAATTAGGGGATTCTCAGAACATATAGGAGATATTTCATGCTCTTAGATGGAAAACAATAATATAAACATGTCAATGATCAGAGAAATACATGGTAAAATGAGATAAACTTTATTATACTGATAAAAAAGAGCCAGCTGGCTAATAGTGTAGGTAGGATGTGGGGTTATAGAAACCATGAGGCCTGCTTATAGGGCTGCAGACTGGTATAGCCCTTCCATGACTACCTGGCAACAAGGAGTTAAATTTGTGGCCCACAAATTCCGGTCTGGAGTTGTATGGGAAAGAAACATTTCACATGTCTGCAAAAAATTTTATTGAAACATTAGTTATAGGGGAGAAAGTTCATAGCAGTTTGAGAGGTCATCACTAAGAAAAATGTAGGTAAAATGGGGAAAATGCCCAATACTGGGTATTATAATGTAGTTAGAAGCGATGGACTAAAAAGAGCCATAGTTGAATCTTAAACATTGTTTAGATCTTTAGGCCATTTAGAAAGAATCTTTCAGCTATTTAAATTTAGCAGAACTTGAGTAAAGAAGGATTTGTGAATTGGGCACATTCTGAAGCAGTGGAGGTTTAGAGAGCTACACCCAGCAACGTGGACAGCAGGATTTATAAATAGAAAAAGGAAATGACATACAGAAAAATCCTGATTTGTTACAGCTTTGTATTTTCCTTATTAGGGTGTGGTATGTTGAGGCATTTGCCTTATATGAACATTGTCTAACCATTTGGCTACCTGTGATTGGTTGCTGCTGTGATTGGCTGGAACTCAGCTGTTACATGAATATACACTGAAGTAAGGCTAAAATTTGTTTATATACTAAGTTAGGTTGCAGTTCATTTAGGTAAGAGACAGCTGCAGGCCACGTTTAACTTAGTTTAACATACAGAGCTTCATAGGGCAGAACCCAAAGGATTTATTAATATGATTACATAAAAAGTTTTAAATTACATGTACATAAATTATATATGTAGTTATTTTGTACCTATGCCTTTTAATTATATATTTCAAGAAGACAACCCAAAAGAGATACCACTAACATACATAATTGCTTAGGTGGTGCAGCGGGTTGGAAGAAAATATCAGGTTGAAGTAAGTGAATTCAGCCAAGTTCCATGTGCCAAGATCTGAAGAATAAGATGATCTTTATCATCCATACCGAAAATCCCTAACACACACACAAGAAAATAATATGACACACACACATGCCAAAATCCCATGCAATCATTGTAATTAATATTATTGCAGAATATATTGATAGACATTGAAACATATTTGTGTTTTAATATTCAAGCAAAACAGTTATTAAACAGCATGCCCACCATTTTTTAATTTTTCAGCAAAATAAGTAATACCTATAAATTAAAGACTGAGAGCAGTTGAGATTGCTGTGATTCAAGAATTTTTCTTCTTGCTTATCTACATTTCGAATTTTCCTTGGATACATTTTTCATGTAAGGTGAATAAGGGGAAACATGTTAATTGCTTTTTTAAGGAAGACTTTTGTTTCTGCAAAGTTAAAGAATAAAGAGGTCATGGGTTCAACGAACGGGGTAATTAGAAAAAGCAGTGCTTTTTCTAAGGGTTTGCGTTTTCAAATGCAAACGGTCAAGCCAACCTTTAGGGGGCACTGTTTTCTTTTCCTTCATAGGGCAGATGGCGCCAAAGCTGTTGTACGGATCCCCAGGGAAATAGGGCAGGCCGTGCAAGGGATAGACACATCTCCAACTCGGAAAATTATAGCACAGCACCATCTACCACAGCATATGTATTGCAGAAGGACAGAGTTTTGGGGCAGAAATCTTTATGTACACAGCTTGATGCGTGAGCTGCCAGCATGACATATGAAGACTGTGTAGCTGCAACATGCTTGCTGCAGGCCTTGCAAACATCTTCATTCTTCACATCCCAGCTGCTGCCAGCCATTTTTGTCAGTGCTTCGTGAAATAGAGGATGAATATTTTTAAGAGGCTTTCAGCTTCACCATATTAATAGACTTTTTGTAAAGTTCTTTGGGGTGATAACTTGTAACTATATGCAACAGGTCTTTCTTCTTACCACATCTGAGCATAATGGACTGGCTTGTTACAGACTGTGTAGGGAACTGTGATCTGGGAACAGATTCCCTTTTTGAAGGGCTTGCCTGTATACAAGTGTTGGGATTGTTAAATAAAATTTTGTAGGAGACCATGGATTTGGGCTGAGTACCTACACTGGCCCAATTGACCAAAGCAATTTGGAGTTTAATCAGAGTAACTGAGCTTCGGCTGGGTGCAGAGAGGCCCCGTAACCACTTAATTGACTGTGACAGTTAGGGTGGAGGGTCAACTTGATTGGCTTTGAGATCTATCCGGGAGTGGTGGAGCTGTCTGGGTGGATCAGGAGGCGTGGCCTCAGGGTCTATATCTGGCCTTGGCTCCTTCCTCCCTGGTGCTTTTCCCTTTCTCTGCTTCCTGGCCACCATGCATTTCTGCTTTGAAGCCAGCTGACCACAGACTGAATCCCCATAAATCGTGAGTCAAATTAAACTTCTTTTAAACTGGGGGTGTCAAGTATTAGGTCTATCAACCGGAAAGCTGACTAATGCACTGATTACACTGTAAAGCGCTTATGAGTTAAGCTGTAACCAATGACTAGTTGATTGACTAGGCTGTAGCTGATTGGTTTTCTATGCCTTGATTTTGTTTTCCTGTAAGTGCTGTCTGCGCATGTTATTGGTGGGGGTTCTTAGAGCTTGTTCTTCTGGAAGCTGCCTAGTTCTATTTTGTTTTGCTCAAATGAATTCTACTGAATTTAAAAGGTATAAGAAATTTTCCTTTTAATGTTTTTGACAGAGTTGGCAGGATCTGAAGCAGAGCTTCAGAGACCCGGGGGCATCAGGCCACCAGGCATAGGTACTTCCCATCCTACTGTGGTCACTGTCTCCTTGCCTTATGCGGTGGGCATAGTAAATTCTCTCTCTTGGGGTCTGAAGCCTCTTGGATTATGTGTTTTGAGCTGTGAGAATTTCAATCCAAACTGTGTTTTGAAATTGTGTCCAGGTCTTGTATCTAGGTGTCAGGTATCTCAGTGGGTGAGGTAGAAACTGAACTGGGTTCAGTAGGAACAAGACCGGATCCTGTGGAGAGGCCTCGGCAGTCTGACTGGGTCAGGCACAGATACGGAACCAGGTTTAGGAGGCAGATATGGTGGTTAGAAGATGGAATTACAGGTTCATCTCAATCCGAGGAGTCTGGAACCCCATCATCCAGAGCTTCATTAGGGGTAGTTTGTGTGGTGAGAGAGGACAGAACTTCGGGGTGGGTACCAAGAGTCATGTGCTGTTAGGGCCTATGGCTGCTGTGGGGTTTGTGGTGGCCACTTGGGTTAGACAGAAGCCAGACTGGATCTGGCTTCTAGAATTCTTGTCAGTTTCTTGTATAAGAATTCTGTATAAGAATGGTTTGTTTTTAGTGTGTGGGTTTTATTATGTTTTAAAGAAATGGCTGAACTTTACTGGCAATAACAGAATTACAGAGGCCACAATAACAAAGTTTTAGTTTGGGTGAAATTGTGGGGATCAAAATGCCAGGGAAACAATAGTCAATTTAAAATCAGCATGGGGCCGGGGATTTAGCTCAGTGGTTTCACCGCCTGCTGCGCAAGTGCAAGGACTCAAGTTCGATCCCCGGTACCAAAAAAAAAAAAAAACCAATTTAAAATCAGCATGTAGAATATTTTAAAAGACTAAATGAAGGAGACAAAGGAGCTTTTATAGAAGTTAAGTCCTTAGATCAGTAGGGTCTATCTGGTCTTTTTTTATTTTATTTTATCGATACTGGGGATCAAACTCAGGACCTTGCACTTGCAAGGCAGGCAGCAGCACCACACTGAGCTAAATCCCCAGCCCATTAGGGTCTGGTCTTTAACCACTTTTGTGCCTTTGTTAAAATCTAGAGCTCAGATATGAATTATCTTCGCCCCAGGGAAATGCTTTTTTCTGTTGTACCTGCGTACTGGGCTATGCTTTGGACTAAGTAACAACACAGGTTGGGGTGGGAAGCTGCTTGCTTTTAGTTATTTTTGAGACTCATCTTTAGCAAAAGAAATCTACATCTGTAGAAAAAGTCTATGTTTGTAAGCGTGCGTGCCTGCCTCCCTCTCTGCACCTGGAGGAGAGGGAAGACAAATTACTGGACTGGATGCTTTTTCAGTGAAGAAAGGTAAAATTGAAGCAAGTGTGACAAGCCTCATCTTCTGTCATGTGTCCTAAGGGGGCTTTCTGTTTACGTTCTTTATGTCTCTGTAGATGCTGGCAGGTAAATCTGAAATCTGACTGCAATCGGCAGGTGGCTAACATTCATGTAGGGCTGTGGTCAGTAATAGGGCACAATTGGTCAAGAAAAGGGCAAACCCCTTTGACCCAGCCTCATTGCTGAAATGAGTAAAATGGTCAAGGGGTAAACAAAATATCCTCAAAGTAAAAACATTTTTTTAATATATGGGCCCCTTGAAGCAGAAATGATGGTTTGTAACAAGGTGTGTCTGGGTATAGTGAGATTTTCTGCTCTGAGAGTTAATCTTCGAAGGATTGATGAAGAACTTTGTTGCTTTGGAGGCTCTGTCTTTAAGTAAATGGAAAACTTAGCCTTGGGTCCAGTTCGCCAAGTATTTTCAACTTTAATCAACCTACTAAAGCAATGTGATTTGGAATAGTGTTTCCTGAACTCATTCCATGGCTTTGTTCAATGAGCAATCCAAGCATAATTGTTAATAATTAGTAGTAGCCAAATATAAATGGGATGGAAGCTTGTGGACAAACGTCAGAATTTCAGGAATTTTTCTCAGCGGCTTGAAATCTTGGAGTCTAATTGTGGGTGAGTTAAGTGGTAGGTAATTATGAAATTCCTGAGTCATTTGCAAGTGGTGTTAAACTTGTCCCCTAATCACTCAGATTTGATTGTGTGTTGGAGGAGGAGAGTCCCTGACAGGATAAATCTGATTCTAACTTGCCAGAAATGTTCTGGTTACCTTTGATTGGAGGAGGATACTGGAAATTATTCTGAAAACAGCTACTTACTGCTTTCATTGAAAAAATGTGGAATGCATCCTAATTGGAAAATATTGAGTAAAGAAACATGTTCATTTAGCAGATATTTGGCCCTTTAATGTAACATATTCTTGAGGGCTAGGTATATGTAACAAGCAGGATAGATGCAGTTCCTTCTTCCTCAGAGTGTCATAGAAGAAACAGATGCACGTACATAATACAAGTAAGAAAATGCATAAAAGTTCTATGAAGAAAAGTGTTGTCCACTTGCTGCTACCTGTGCATTATCTGCAAAGACATATATACTTGGATTAAATCTCTGGCCAGCTATATTTATTGCTATGTATTTAATACAACATAGCTCTGGCCTCACGGTTCAATATTTGATAAAACTGCTGGTGGAATATCTTGGTTTCATGCAGTTTAGAGAAACAATGTGTATTTGGGTCTGTTTGCAGATATGAAAAAGGTTGTATTTTGAGAAAATGTTTCTAAAAAACTATGGAATGGTGCTCATTTACAAAATGCTAAATGGGAAACAGCAATATTAAACCCTTTAAAAAGTTTACTAGAGAGCTCGATCCCCGGTACCAAAAAAAAAAAAAGAAAGTTTGCTAGAGTTTAAGGCCTCTAAGAGATAAAAATTGTGATACGTGGTCATTAAACCTAGAAATAACTCTTTGGGCAAGGAATGTAAGGCAAGTTTTTGGTGAGTGAAGCTAAAATATGAAAGATTTGTTCTCTTTATTGAGAAATAATTTTGCTGGCCTAAAATAGAATGACTAGTTGTTCCAAAATTGGAGGAAAGAATATGACAAATAGCTCATGGATAGAAGCTTTAAGTTTGTGGAAGATGAGTCATGTGAAAGAAATTTTATGTAATCAAGCTGTTTAAAATTCAAAGGGGTTTATAAGTTTTTCTGAGAAATGAGCATTAATAACAGGCATAACTGCAAAATTATGATTTGGAGTGTTACATTATTCTGATCAAGAATGTAGAACTTTTGGGACAGGGATTTAACTCGGTGGCACTGTGCCTGCCTCACAAGTGCAAGGTCCTGAATTCGATCCCCAGTATCGAAAAAAAAAAAAAGGAATTTTGAACATTTATTTCTGAATTTCCCAAACTCAAATTCTACATGAATTCTTTAGAAAGTATAAGATGTTCCAGAGGATTCCTAGAACATGTGAAAAGGAGATGATCATTAGGCCTACCTGATATGTTCAATTGTGTGCAAATCCTTGTCAAATAAGTGGTGCTGGATCTTCTTTGACTTGTATTTATATGAATATGTTAATGTGTTTCAAAAGCCATGTGAAATTCATAGAAATCTGATAGTCCTGATGTAATGCTGTCTTCATAATTTTAATAATCATAAGATATATGCAACAGAAACAGAATTTCCTTGTCAATTGCTTCATCGTAGTGAAATCTCATCAGATCTCTAATCACGGTCATTTCTAGCCTCATTTCACAGATGGTTAATTGTTTTCTCTGGACTTAAGTGTTTTCATCTTCATGGAGGCTCATTGAAAAGACTCTGCCAAGTAAGATTCTGATAACTTTGAGATCTTATCACTGGGCTAGGTAAGAGTTCTAGAATGGAAATGGAGAGACAGACTGTTTCTATGACTGCTAATGAAATATCATGCAGAACAGAAATTGAATGAAAATCAAGGAAATTCGCTGACCATCTTCATACTGGGCCAGCAAGTGCTGGGATTTCTGTAATTTGAGTGAATTCCTCAAGGCTGATCCAATCAGATTGTCTATGGTGACCATTTAATGGACACTGCTATATACACATGCATCGGTGAAACAAAACTGGTATTTGAAAGTAAATTGAATGTTAAGGATGGACTCATGAAAGGCCTAGACAGCTTCCTGGTATTTCCTAAGTTTTTAAAGCTTCCATTACTAAAGGATCTGCACCCCAACTCCTCATAGAATGCATGGGATAATATACATTTTGGAAAAAATGCTGATATGGAGAATGGTTCTACATTCTTCTCATCACTTACCCTGTAGTAAAGCTTCAGGCCCTAAACTTGAATCTGTATCTTACAATTTAAGGGTGCCCTCTATACCTGTTGGAGCTTTATCTCTAAGGTAATACTGACTAAAGCAAAGCCTCCTGAGAAGCAGGTGATACCTGAAGATGTGGATAGCTTTTCACAAGATACTTGAACAACAGAGAAATAATGAATCTCTTACCCCATTTAATTTTTCCTTCTGCCTACCTTTCCCCCTGACATGACTAAATTAGTAAGTAAACTCCTGTACACTTATTCTGTATTTGTAGTTTTACTCAGTAATGGGCTGATAGATCAGTTACTAGCTAAACAGAGAAGAGTCTGTAGTTGACAATACTATAGTGCATATGCATTAATGATTGGTTAATTAGAGACTCAGTTACAGAAAATTAAGAAAAAATAGGCTTTTGGGATAAAGTGGGTAGATTCTTCAGCTGGATTGTTCTTTATTCATCTGGCTTTGATTTATGAAGACCCTGGCCAAGAGCATTGTCCTAATTCTTGGTGTTTTGCTGGTCATATTATCAGTCCCCCAGAAGCACTGTGTTCTCTCAAAGAAATGTTTCTTTGTGGCCATCTGCTGGATGCTAACTTGTCTCTCTTGGCTGGAAGAGAGCCAAGTCAAATGCTTGGTCTGAGGACACAGTAGTCCACAGATGATGCCCTACAGTTTGGTCATAATGTTTCATGGTAGGAGCATGACCTGGAGGGAGGACTTGTTAAATAAAGTTTGCAGGAGGCCTTAGGTTTGGACAGGGCAACCTGCACTAGGCCCAATAGGCCAGATCAATGGTTTAATTATAGTAACTGAGCTTTGGCTGGTTGCAGAAGGCCTTCTAGCCAGCTGATTTGGCTGTATACAACTAGTTACACTACAACTAATTGATCAGTTGATTAGGCTTCAGCCAATTAAGTTTTCTATGCCTCACTTCAGTGTTCCTATAAGTGCTATCTGAACACATTGTTGGGAGTTTTCAAAAACTGCTGTGGTTCTGGGAGCAGCCCAATTTCTGAATCATTTGTTTTGCTTTGCTAAAATGTACTACACCAAAATTAATTGGTCTGATTTCTTTCTAACAGGATTGACAGCCCACTATTAGCCAGTTATCTTGGACAAGATCATGTCCTTGTCTCTTGGGATGCAGCATCTTAGAATTCAGGGTGATGTTGCTGTGTTTTACTTTGGGGACCTTGGCCTAGGGTCAGAGGTGAAATCTAAACCTGGACCAGGATAATTGGCTTTTAATATGCCCAAAGTGATGAAACTTGGGTTTACCAAAGTGTCAGTCACTTCTAGTTTCTCTAGATATGAAATGCTTATACAATATTAACCAGAATAGGGGGTAGATGGGAATAACAAAATGATCATCTTGAGGATTGAGTTAAACTTACTAGTGGAAGGGAAATTAAATTCAGAGAGCTATTTGACCATTCAGGTTTTAATGATTGGCCTATACTGAAGGAAGCAAATTTCCGTAGTTAATATAGCTATACTTTTTCATGTTGCATTTGGGTTGTGAACCAAAAAGGCTAGGTGGGAAATTGCCTGCTGATTAACTGTAACTAATAAAAGATCCCTATTACAGAGAATGATTAGCTTCCTTTGCTTATGTTTCCCCACCAATCATCAAACTTGTAACAGTATTGTCTGATTTATCTGTGTTAAGGAAAGAGAAAATAAGCTGAGATCATCCATAGAGGATCCTAAATTTGAATTCAATTACACGGTGTTTGCTACTGTTTAGAAAGGTCAAAAGTTTTAGAACCAGAAGGGTCTGGATTCTAACCCAAGCTCTCTTCACAGGGTACTCACTGAGCAAACTATGCAGCCTTTCTGGGCCTACATCAGTGATGGCAAACCTTTTACAGATGTATATCCAGACTGCAACCCAAAACCCACTTATTTATCACAAAATGCCAACTGCAATTAAACCTGAATATTGAGGTTTTAGCTTAGAAAAAGAAATTCAGACATTAAAATCTTTTGTCTTAAAAGAAAAACAACATGCATACCATAGGTTCGCCACCACTGGGCCTTAATATCTTTCTTTTGTAAGATAGGTGCACCACACATGGTTTGAGGATCATGTTGAGGCTCAAATAAGATGGCAGATGAAAAGCATCCTGCCCAGTGCTGAGTGTATATGATAGTAAACAATAAGCTATTATTTCTTTCCTGACAGAGTAGTTTTATGGCTTTTCAGGATGGGTTTTCTATGGCCAAGGGCTTAAAGAAGCACTAATTATTCCTGAGCTTAGCTGTAGGCAAATCCAAGCATGAGTGATTTTAGACCAGTATTGCCCATGCCTCCCTCACAGGCCACCTGCCCCTCCTGAGTGCTGGTCATAAACCCATATTCCCAGGCCTCTTCCTAGAGATTTTTGAATGGATCCAGGATGGTGTGTGGAAATTTGTATGTTTAATAAATATCCTAATTAACTTTCAGGAAGTTTGGAAAATAGTTGTAATGCCTTCTCAAACTTTAATGGGCAAATAACTTGGCTATCATGTTAAAATGCAGAAAATCAGTAGGCCTGGGGTGGAACCTAAGATTGTGTTTCTAGACTGCTACTAGGGGATGTAGTTGTTGGTCTGAGGGCCACACTTTGGAAAACAAAGCAAGGAGTCAGAAGTCTTAATTGAATGGACTGTGTAGGTCAAAAGAAAAAAGGCAAATCTTGCCGCTCAACAAAAGCAATGTATAAAAACCCATATTAATAGTTTATAATATAGATTAATAATATTTGGGGCATGGTGTATATGTACATATTGGAAAAAAGTATTAGTCATTATCTTTCATGCTAAATTTTTATTCAATGTTATGCAACTGCATAAGTATAAATATTTGTTCAATATACAACAATTATGACATCCATGGGGGAATTTCTTAGAGAAAATAAGACTGCAAACACTTTATTGCACAGATTCTAACAAACTTTTAAGCTGGTAAGTCTACAGCTGGGAGTACGACCGAGGAGCACATCTTACAATCACACGGAGACTGACCAACTAGAACACAGGAGAATTTCTACCAGCTGATTTGGGCGGTTCACAACAAACAAGTATTACATGAATGCAACCTTAAGTACTCTTTACTCATCCAAAATGCAAAAACATTTGGCAAAAATGATAATACACTATACAAAATATACATAAAAATATCCTTTGTAAACAAGCAGCTAGTTGTGCTTCAAAGAAAACTGGACAGTTAAAAAGCAAAGGCTGTAAACCATGAACTACCTCCCAAACAGACCTGTCTCAATCAGTGTAGATGGATAGGATTATGACAACTGCCAAACAGATATGTATTACAAGTCTTGAGACCACTTTGAAAACCCATTTAAGTTCTAGTAAAAAATATTTTTTTTCTTTTGCAGTTTCACAATAAAATGACAGGGAAAGGCCAAAATTGCATGGAAAAAAAATAGGGGCAAGGAGCAGACTGTTTTCTTTTCTTTTGGCCATTGCCAACTTACTTTACAAACCCAGCAGTTAGTTAAGTTATGCCTTTGTTTTTGAAGTGTTTACAACCTTGCTAGATGATTTACAATCCACAGGGCTGTAAGATAATGCTGTGCTTACATAAACAGTTTTATAGCATGAAGATACTAAGACATCCCTTGAGGGAGTTTGGTGCTAGATTATTTATTGGTAATTTTTTCCTTTTACAAAACAAAACAAAAAGTCCTGGTATGGATCCCAAGCATCTTATAAATACTTATCTGCTGTCTCTTAGTGCCTCAGTACTTATGTCAGCGAGTGCCATCTTATAATTCAAAACAAGCCACCGCCAAAAAAGAAAAAACTGCAACAACAAAAAAGAAACCAAAAGCCCTCAGCATTAAAATGATTTGACAAATTCTACATATTTCATGGTATACAAAATTTAAATAAGGCTTAGCAAAAAGTAAAAAGGATGGTCACATTCAAGCACCAAATAGCTCCACAAAGTCACTTTGTTACAAAAATGTTGCTCTTTATTAACAGTATTTTTTGCATACAAATAAAGAGATGACGTTATGCAGTGCTTGGAGCTACTTGATGCATCAAAAATGAATGTGAAACCCAGGAACTTGCTAAAAACAGCAAGCTTCATCTACAACATAAGGCCCCAGCTATGTGTTAAAATGTATCTGATGTCCTGATTATTCCTTAATATATATATATGCTATGATGCCAAAATCCACCCCCCTTTCTTTTCCTCAAAAAAGCAAATTTAAAACCTCTTCCAATGCCTAATGCTTATGACTTAAGTACTAGCAGATTTGTGTGCAGCCAGGAATTTTCCCTTTCATTCCAGAGCAGGGCTGGTGAGGGAACTACCACAAAACCTGTGCTTCTTGGACTACTCACTCACAGCGTAAAGGCCTAAATGTAAGAGCTTGAAAAGAAGGAAAGAAAAAATAGAAATAAAATTGATGTGTGTTTATAGTCCCTGCTCTACTCTGGGTAAAGACCAGACATAACCTACAGAAAAGGACAACTGGCCTTTGGGACAGCCAGACCCTAAGGATCAAAATGTCCACAGGGATGACTCTGAAATGAACCCGATTAACTCCATTTATTCTGCCATTTGTAATGTAGGATTCCAAATGCAGTGATTGGAGCAGTTTTTTTTAAGATCTGGAAATATCAGTAGCCAGATACAGTACTATCAGAAACTCTCGTTAAAAATACACATAAAAACTCACAATCTACTGTATTTAGAGCTTTCTTGCATCTTTGACTCTACTTATAAAAATGGAGTCTTGAAATATTCCCAAATCACAGAGCAAAACATGTAGGTGGATGTATAGACACAAATGTGGATGTATCTATATTTTTACGTACACCCAGTTTTGACCATTTTGCATCATTTCTACATGATCATAAGTGGTAAAGCAAAGATCTTAATTTTCAAAAGCTGTAGTGAACGATGCAATCAGCAGCAAGGTATAGACTACATCCAAAACCAAACACATTGCTAGATATTTACAGAGAAAAATTTCTTTCCTCAACAACCCTCTATTTTGTGAAGGAATTTTCTTTCTTCTTTGTATGAACACTATCTGGTAACAGTTTTACTGGTTACAGCTGGGAAGGCATCTGGAAGAAGGTTCCGTCTGTATTTCTCTCCCCCTCCTCAGTGAGGTGCAAGCTCTGCCTGGTGGACATTCATTCCCACAGTGCTGGTTTCAAAGGTGGTCTCGACAGTCATATACTTGAACTTGGCCAGGTCTCCATTGTCCTGCCCGGGATCTGGCCCCTTAGGAGGCCTTTTTGTGAGGGCTGCTACGCAAACTCTCTTTGCCCCGCCTCTGCCGCACCACGAAGTCCTTCTCTGAAGAAAGGGTGATGGGGCGATCTGTGTTTGGGGTCAGGGATGCCTTGGTCACCTCCCTGCCCGGGTTCTGTTTCCTAGGTGGGGGAGGCTGGGCAGGGGTAGGCTCTCTCCCTTTGGTTTCTCCCATGGTGGCAGTTACAGAGAGTGCCCTGTTTCGGTGGCCAGCTCCACCCAAAGCGTGTAAGTCAGGCTGGTGTGACTCTAGGGCAGTGGCAGAGAGGCGGAAGGATGGCAAGGAGTCGCTCTTTGTCATTAGGGTTTTGCCATCCCCCCAAGACTGGGGCTTCCTGTGGTCCCTGTGGCTGGTGGCTAGAGGCTCTAGCATGCCTCCATTGGCCTTCGCTGAAGAGGGGTCACCACTGGCCGCTCGGACTCCTGGCCCTAGCCGGGCCTCAGGGAAGCTGGAGGAGTAGCTCAGGGACTTCTCAGGGAGGGCAGCAGAGCACAAAGAACTCTGCCCAGTGGCTGAGGGTGACCGTTTCATGCTGCTGAGCTTGCCCGCCTCAGCCAGGGGCTTCTGGGGCCCAGGCCCTTTGCCCTTAGGCTCTGGGAAGCCCTTCCCAACCCCTGTGACTGGCCTCTCCATGCCTTTTGACCGACTCTCTCCATGTGTGAGGGAGAGGCTGGCCTCCTGCTTCCCGCTGTCTGTGGCTGCAACATAAAGTGCTTCTGTGCATTTCTTCCCTTCGGCCTTCCTGTCCAAGGCAATGGCCTTCTGACTGGGGCTTTTGTCTGTCTGTCTGTCTTTCACAGTGGATGGTTTGGGATGCTTTGGAGACACACTTTGCTTCTCACTGACAGCGGGAGGTTTCTGGTCTACCAACTCATTGGCTCCTGGATGCTCTGGCCTTGGCAAATGTATGGGCTTCTCCTGCATCTCTGGGGGATGCCTGCCACTGGTGGGTTTTGGTGTGGCATCTACAAGACCCTCTTCAGTATGCAGTGGGACAGTGGGCCCACTCTCTCCACGGCCAACCACATTGCTGGCTTTGCTCTGGGAGCCTGGGAAGGCAGGGAACACATCCAGTGTGACCTTGATGTTGCTCTTTCCATCTCTGTTAAAGCCACCAAGTGGCTGAGTGACAGGCTCTTTGCTCTTTGCAGCCCCAACACTTGGTTTCTGTGTGGAGAGGGACCTGTCTGGTTGCTTGGACTTTGGTGGGCTGGGGTCAGGGCCAGGGCAGGGCTTGGGGCTGCTGCTCTCACAGTATGCAGTAACAGCAGACCTAGGGGGCACCTGGGGGCCTGGGCTGGGTTCTACAGCACTGGGCATGGTCTCCAGCTCCCTGCCAGAAGAGTGCCTGGGGGAAGTGCATTGCTGCCGGGCTGCCAGTCTGGGCAGCTCTTTGGTGGTCAGTGGGGGCTGAGGGCCACTGTTGAGGTGCCTTTGCAGAAGCTGTTCTTTCCTCTCAGGCTCCTTGGGGCCTTCTTTCTGCAAAGAGGGGAACCCAGAGAGCTTTTCACTCTTCCCACTTTCAATTCTGAGTGGCTGTGGAGGGTGCCTGGCAGGAGGAGCTTCAGGCTTGGTTTCCACACTGCGACATACCTTGTCCACCTCCTTCTCACCACGATTCCCAGCCAAGTACGAGGCCTTGTCGTCCCTGGCTGGGGGCCTCATTTCCTCTCGGGCATCTCTGTGGTTTGTTTTCACACAAGGTGGCCTTGCTTTTTCCACAGCCTGGTTCTGCATGTAGAAATCTGGGTGGGTCCTTCCCACAGAAGAGAGATTTTGGGAACTGTCACTGGCTTTAGTAACCTCTTGGGGACACAGCTCCACAGAGCAGTCTCGGTGCATGTCAGCCCTTGTGTCAGGCCACTTGCCTCTGGTTGTGGAAGGGCCCTTTTCAGACAGTTCCTTCAGGCTTGGTTTCTCTCTTGAGGGAGCCCTGTCAGGTGGAAGCAGTCCAGGGCTGGCGGGGTCAATATTGTGCAGGGTCTGCCCAGGGCTAGGGAGAACCTTGGGGTCCATGGAACTGTCTTGGTGTTTCGTGGGGCTGTCCTCTCTCTGCTGGGGATCACTCTCCATAACTGTTCCTGGGCCTCTGCCAGCAGGTTGGAAAACTTTCCTATCTCGCTTTAACTCTGGGTCAGGCAGGGGAGCTGCTGGTGAGTTCTGGAGACCTCGGCTTTGGGGCAGGAACCGAGGCTCAAGCAAGTAGGATTTACTCATCTTTAAGCTGGCAGGGGAAGGCTCTCTGAAGCTGGCAGTTTCTCCCTTTTTTCCACTACTGCCAGGGAGTGTTGGAGGCACAGAGGGTGCCATGTCCCCACCAGGGCTGGGGCTCTGTGCAGTTTCTGGCGAAGGCAGCTCTGTCTTAGAGGCATGAGGTCCAGACAGGAGAGCAATGTCCAGTGTGCCCTCAATTGGCTTCAGGCAGGAAACTGACCTGCCCTCTAGCTTATACTCAGAGGGGCTCTTTCTGACAGGGGACTCTGGAGCAGCCATGCCTGGCTTCTCTGCTCCGCTGTCCACCCGGCCTGCTAAGGCCTTGAGGGGAACAAAGGAGACTGCGCTCATCTGAGTTGTATGTGTACTGCTAATGTACACTCGGCTCTCGGAGGCTGGTGGGGCCTCCTGCTGCCCACTCATGGGCCGGCCTGCATTCCCTGGCAGGCATTCATGGGGGCTGGATGTCACCTTGGCCTTCACATCTTTGTCTTCAAGTGACATTTTCTTTCGGAGGTAATCAATATTAGCCAGCTTGCTGTCCAGCTTCTCACTTCGGAGGAAGTCCTTGGCCTGGGAGGACTTCTCCGAGTTCTCTCCCTTCCCGGAAGTGGATTTGTCAGGGGAGTGACACAGACTGTCCTGGAGGGTGCCAGGGGCAGAGGCCCGTTTGAGGTCACCTGTGCCTGGGCTGTGCTCCCCAGGTGCCGGGCCCCAGCTAGCTGCTGCCCTGTCTTGGGTTGCCCCGTCGCTGGCCCGCACGCTGGCCTGCTTGTGGAGGGCATCCTTCAGCAGGCTGCCCAGAGACTGGGCCTCTGCTGCCTTGTTTTCAAAATGACTTGACCTTTCCAAAGCCTTGGGGTAGACTTTCTTCTCCCTCTCTTCTAGCCTAAAGAGAGCATGGGTTTCTGACTCATTGTGGCTATGGGGTTTCTGGTGGGACTCCTGTTTCTCTGGGAGGCCATCTGGTTTCTTCACCACCACCTTGGCCTTCAGCTTGTCCCGGTCCAAGTCCTCCACAGACTCCTGCCGGCCCAGCTTCCGGGACACTGGGCGTTTCAGGCAGCCTTGCTCCACGGGCCGCGCTCGGCTGAGGGACGGAGCATCGCATACGTTCTCCTCCAGGCTCTGCAGTGTTGCCTCCCGCTGGGACTGCTCCCGCTGCACCTCCTCCTGGGTCACCTCCAGGCTGTGCTTGCGGGAGCACAGGTGCTTCTTATCACTGCCATAGGAAGGTGACAGCTTTTCCTCAGACTGTACCCGCTTGAGCAGTGGGGATCTCGGGGGTTCAGCACTCTTGGGCCTCACAATGTGTCTGACAATGGTGGGAGGGGAGTGCATCTTGCTGGGAAAGGCTTGGGAGATCTTGGCATTGCCCAGTGAGTGCCCCAACAGGGGGGACGGTGAGCGCTGCGGCGAGGTGGGCTGGGGAGTGGGAGAAGGTGTCCGGGCCAGTGGGGACAGTGGGATGCTGCCGGCTGACTTGCGCCTTCCAGAGCGGTATCGCTGCCCACTGAGCTTGGGGGCCAGGCCATGGAGTGTGCTGGGCCGGATGTGTCCTGATCCTGCTGGGGAATTGGGGGCACTAGAACTTGGGGAGCTGCTCTGGGAGGAATTAGTACCTGTGTAAGGAAAACAGAAAATTGTAAGCATCCAGCATCATCTTCCTTTTCCTGCCAACAATTCCGACTCAGGCAGTTTGTGGTTAAGGCCAGGTAAAGGTAGCACCATATCTCAGCATCGTGCTAATGAAATAAACCCTTCCCAGAGAAACCTCACCAAACCAGATTTAGGTCCTACTACCTGTCTGGTTTTAGTGATCAGAAGAGTCTCGTCTCTGTCCTCCCTCTGAATCCTGTCATTTTCTACCTCCATCTGCTCTCCTCAGGCTGATACAACCTCTATGCTTTTCAGTACACATGTTGACTTTACCTCCTCTCAACTCTCTCGCTGTCTAGACCAGACCAGGAGACTCACCAGATGGGAAGTCGGGGGTGGAGCGATAGCTGGGCGTGGGAGATCGGGGAGACAAGCTGTGAGTCGGGGAACCGGGAAGGCTCTCTCCGGATGACAGGGATCGATTCAAGCAAGAGAAACTCCGGCTGGTGTGCAGTAAAGGAGATGGCTGCTTGGCTAGCTTTTTGAAGAGAGATCTCCTCCTAGAGTAGGAAAAGGAAAACATCGACAACTTTTCCAACCACTCCTGTCTCCCCACAATACCAGCATATTCAGTTTATCAACTGTTTTAGGGACCTACAGCAGACCTGGAAGAGTAAGATACCACTTTTAAAAATTCTCTCATGACTTACAAAGGAATAGTCTGTGATAGTATGCCATGAAGGTTCTTAACTTCAACACTCAGGAAGAGGTGTAAAATAGGACAAATACGGCTGGGGATTTAGCTAAGTGGTTCCGCTGCCTACCCTGCAAGCGTAAGGACCAGAGTTTGATCCCCAGTACAAAAAAAAAAAATAGGACAAATATATTCATTCATTAATGATAATTAATATCATAATGATCTGTAAGGAGGGCCTTCTTTGTGTGAAAGAAGACGTACACAAAGACAGACCCTATATATAGTGACGTGATTTAATTGAGATAATACAAAATGAATCTCTGGAGAGAAACCACTTCCTTCATTATAGAATTCTTTGATGGTGAGACACTGGGCAAGGCTTTATGCACGAAGGGCTGTCTGGCATGCTTATTCCATTGTGGGCTCTTGAAAGGAGGTGGTATATTTACATGGAAAACACCAGGCAAAGTGAAGCAGAGACTTCCTGTCAACAGGCAGCAGACACAAATGTAGCACTCAATGAGCATGTCCTAACTCAGAGAGTATTGCTGCCCATGGCTTATCAGTGCATTTGGCTGTGTGGAGCACTTTCCCCATCACAAAGGTCCAGCCCATTGCTGGCAAGCAGAAACAGAATGTTGTAACACTGATAGCCCTTGAAAGAATTGATTCTATATATACTAGAGCACAACCAAAACGAACAGAGTTTGTGTGTATAATCTGATTGGAGGTAATAAATGCATGTGGAATAAAAAGTCAAATAGTTCCACAAACTTAGACTGGAGCAGTAACTCTTCCACTACCTGAAGAAACCACCTTCTTTTTTTTTTTTTTTTTTTCACCTGTTTCTCTTTCCTTTTGTCTATATACTGCTCAATAATGTGCCAATGCAGCTATTTTTAATATTTTTCTAGTTGTACAAATTATCTCTTGCTCACTATGGAGAATGAGAATGAAACTCTCATACAATCCTCATCTACCGAAGACCAAATATATTGCCCCATTTCTATTTCTTCCATACAACCAAACCAAAGAACTTTGGTTAAAAAATGAGCTATGTGAATTTTCCTCTTGTATAACTTTGTTTTTCCTGGAGTTTAAAAAATGATTCGTGCCTGGAAAGCACAAGGTCCTGAGTTCAATCCCTGGTACCAAAAAAAAAAATTCATTTTTCATCTTCTAATTCTCCATTTCTGTCTGAAGCCCTTGCATTAATTGGGGCTATCAGGTCCACCTGAGTGTTGGGGAAGTGCAGGCAGCACACAGAAGCAGGGGCCTGGGCTGCCCAGAGCACATGCACAGCCCTGGCTTGGTCTGTACCAGGCACAAAGAGATATTCATCAGTGCTTCCTGGTTGCCAACATGTGTCCCTCATTACATTTCAGTCTGTTAGACAAAGCCCCTTTACATCCAGGCTTATTTTGGAAGCTTTAAAGATGTAGTTATTTTGGAATAGCTGGCATTTTTAAAAACTCTTTTTAGAGAATGTAGAGGACGGACATTGTAAATGTAGATTTAATGTCAAAAATTGCCTGATGGTCCAGTTCCTCAAATTCCATTGTCTAAAAGCTCAGGAAACAGCAAAGAGTTTCTTGTGGTGGTCACACATGATAGAGCAATCAGAATCCTTCCACAGTGGAACTATGCACCTCCTTTTGCTGTGAAAAATAATGCTATTATGAATGACCTTTAACATATAAATATATGTGAACTGTGGGATAAAATTTCTCACGAAGTGGGCCAGGGATTTGGCTCATTGGTTCCGCTGCCAGCCTGGAAAGTGCAAGGTCCCGAGTTCGATCCCCGGTACCAAAAAAAAACCCAACCATTCTCATGGAGTAATAGATCTTAGATCTTTCTCATATTTAAGTAAGGACTAACTTTTCACCCACGGGGTATATACCAAAGAGAAAAGCTGATTTACTGACCTTTCCAGACTTTCCTTCTTCTTAGACTTCTTGCTCCGTCTCACCATTCGGCTCTTATAGCTGTTTCTCCTGGCTGGTCCTGTTTTGATTGATGTGTTTTCAAATGGGGTGGTGGTGATTGACACCTTATTTCCACTCTATAAAAAAGATGAAGTGATATTAAAGGGGAATGCTCTCATGAAGCAAGATCAGAAATAAGAGATTCAAAGACAAGTAAAATAGATAGTGGTATTCATATACAGGGTTTCCTATTTCTAAATAACCTGTCAGTGAGGTGCTGACAATTCAAATGGGGCAAAAGGCAAAGTAGGAAGTCCCTTTTAGAGGGCAGGTGCCAGAATCCAGCTCTCCACACTAGTTCGGATCCTCTCCCTGTGACCTCAGTGGGCTGCTAGCCCACCCAGGGCCTCAGCTGAGTCACATACACTGCACTAGCTAATGGTATGATACTACCTCTCTCTGCAGTGGTGGTGAACCTATGGCACGAGTGCCACAGCTGGTTGTTTGTTATCATTGAAAGCTCTACAGGGTTCACAGTCAATATCCTAGGGCTCATCCAAGGAGTAAACGAGAAAAAATTTGTAAAGCCTTCAGCACTGACTGTGACACATGGAAAGAGCTCTATAAATAAGATATCTTCATCCATATGTATTATAGTATAAATGTGCCCAGTGGCTGTCTGCTCTTGGTTGATACATTTTTCTCCCCCCACCCCCCCTTCATGTTTTCTTTTGACCTAGAAATCACAGAGCAACAGAACTGAATGAAACTTTTAATTATTTTAAAAGGTTCATGTTCTATTGCCATAAATCCTTTTAGCGTGCAGAGCTAGAAAATAATGTGCCAGCCAGCTGGAACCCTCTCTTAACCAGGTCATGCAATGAGGAAATTCCTGATGGATTTCTGTGTCCTTTCACTGAATCTTAGGATAGGGGCTTGCTAGGTAAGCCCTGGGGATGGAGCTGAGCTTGGAGGCAGCAGCCAGGCTGAGGGCTGCAGGAGCAGGTGGGTTATCAGTAACCTCTTCCTGAGTTTCCTCATAGCCAGGGCAGAAACATACCCTTTCAAAGTCAGAGATGGCTCTGATTACCTTGAAAACACAATAATAGAATTTTGAAGGCCTTTCTAAAGGGCTATATGCCTGGAAGACACTCAGCACTTCAGCAATAAGTGGCACCAAGTGATAAGAGGTTAAGTATGTTGAGAACAGGGGACTGGAAAATAAGAGGGAATGACTGTTTTAATGATACTCCTTCCCCCACACAATTTGGAAAGTATTCCATGCTATTGTTACAAAAGATCTGTAAAGGGGCCAGGGATTTAGCTCAGTGGTTCTGCTGCCTGCCTTGCAAGTGCAAGGTCCTGAGTTTGATCCCCAGTACCAAAAAAAAAAAATCTGTAAAGTATAAATAAAATCATTGAGAAGCCTATCATCCAGCTACCACTGGTAATATATTTTAATGTATTTCTGGCTGACTGCCTCTCCCAACTCAGGGCCTCAAATATGCTAGGCAAGTGCTCTACCACTGAGCTGCACACTCAGCCCCTGCTGACCTTTCTTTGGGATTCCATAAATACACGTGTATATAGACATACTCTATAAACAATTTTAACCTTACTATATAGTTTTCTGTTTTCCATTCCCTATTATAAAATTCTTTAAAACTATGAGTCATCATTACTCTTTAAGAACACACATTTTATTGGCTGTGTAATACATTCTATCACGGCTAAATCAAAATTCACTTAACGATTTCCAACTGCTATAATTTTCTTTTTTCAAAATTTCATTTTATTGGTACATTTTAGGTATACAATATAATGACATTCATCATTGGAAATCTGCACCTTTACATAATCTCTCTTGGTTCTTATTTTTTCCCCATACCCCAGGCCTCCCTTCAACCCCTCCATCCCTCCCTATTTACAAAGACTTTGTTACC
>NW_004624815.1:2561665-2634867 GCF_000247695.1 Heterocephalus glaber
TCCTTTGTATGTGATTTGTTTCTTTTCTCTCACTGCTTGTAGAATTTTGTTCTTCTGTTGGGTTTCTGGAATCTTAACAATTATATGTCTGTGTAGATTTTTTTTGATCAAGCCTTGTTGGAGTCCTATATGCTTCTCTCAGTGCTATAATTTTCTATTTTTCAGTTGTTATGAGTTGATTTTCTCTTATTTTAATTGTTTGTATTCCTTTGGAGAATCATTTGTTCATGCCTTACCTCTAGTTTAGAACTAAAGAGTCTTAGGATTTTGTTAATGGCTTTATAGTTCTTTATACGTTTAATCACATACTTTCATATCTAATGTCCTATTTGTAGAACATATTTTAGGGAAATGGGGTTTGGACTTCAAGAGAATATAGATTTTTTTTCTTCATTCTGAAAGGGTATATTATGCATTCTATACACAAATGCCAAAACTTTAAAAGTAAGCCTTAATGTGATAGTAGAGATTGGCATTCTATTTTCTTTAAATGAAAAGTCATAGTATTGACTAATAAGTATGTAAGGTCTACCAGAGTAGGTTTTTTTCAGACTGCATCTTCTCTTTACAAACTAAGCAAGTCTATGATCCCCATGATGAAGGAAAAGGGCCACAAATAGGGTTAGAGTTCATCTTTCTACATATTCCTACGTAAAGCAGACACACAGAGCACATGATCATCATGAAAGTTGCTCTTGTGCTAAGGATGCCTGAGCTTTAATTAAGTCCTCCTTATTTCTGTGGAATTCAGCATAGGCTTTTGTATGTCTGTCTCAAAGAGGCTAAAAATTTTACCTGACATTTCTAAAGGCGCAATTTGATTTTTAAAACATTTTCATATATATTCTCTTTATTTTTATGACCAAATCATGAGAGTTGTTTCACAACCCCTTGGGATTCTTCCTCCCAGGGACCCAGAGCCCATGGATAGAGCCTAAGTCTGTCTCTCCTGACCCTCACCCCCAGTGCTCCTCCTTCCCAACTGCACTGTGCATGGGCTGGATGTGCCTTGGTTCCCTGCACCTCTCTTGTGACTGGCACAGTTCATGCTTGGTTCAACACCAGTAGTTGTGAGCAAGTCAGGCATTTGACTGATGTGTACGACATGGTCAAAGGAGATATATAAATATACAATTGTATAAAGTATATAGAATACAAATCCTGAACATTTCCCATAGAAAATAGTGAAGAGCAGGGCTTGCTAAAAGAGAGCTTATCACTAGGCTCTGTAAAAATGTCTCCTCTATAAAAACCAAACTCAGTTTTCTCTTGGTTTCTGCATAACTCTTTCACAGGACAACTCATTTATCTTGTGTACATACACAAAGGGTATGCAAACACACACAAGTGTGAATACAGAAAGAATATGGAATGGGAATGTTAAATTGGAAGCATTCATTGAAAAATTGTAAATGATTGAAAAAAATAATAGTTGTCATTTCTGAAGCCTGCCACCTGGTGGATTCATTCAGCCACAGCAAGTGCTACCTGAATTTGCTCAAAGTATCAAATCAGCTCCTCCTCAACTAATTTCTCTTGATGAATGAGTGACCTCTTAGAGAATTCTGTGGCACTTGCTAAAAAAAAAAAAAAAAAAACAACAGAGACAGAGCTAGCACACTGTTAAGTGTTCAATTAAGTCACTATTACTTTAAACTCTTTTCATGATTAGTACACAGTGGGAGGGAAATTATTTTAAACTGGCTGAACTGAACACAAAAGCAGAAGTCAGGCTGCCCATTTCCTCTCTGTTTGGCTCTGCTAGCATATCAGTTGGCCATGGGTAACTCACTGAGTTCCACCCTTTCAATCTTCTTTTCCCTGCAAAGAACAGATGAGAATGGGCTCTTCCTCTTGCCGTGACTCACAGCCTTCACCCCAGCCTATCTGACACCTGATCCTTCCATGAACCAAGGCTCCATGTTGCATTTACTGTACACTTCGCCTTGATATCTCCTGCCCTGGCATTTGCACACTTCTTCATGTTGCCCAGACTACCCTGTGGCCCCCGAGAATCCCCTTCTGTCTTTCAAACTCCTGAACCAGTAACTCCCACTGTGTGATGCTTTCCTGAGCATCCTGGTCAAAAGCCATCTCTCTAGAACTTGTGCCATTGTCTACACTCTGTTCCTTATGGTTAACACTTTGATTATGGCCTGGCATTTCCATAGTTTCCCTCTGTGAATACAGCAGACTACATAGTATTGGCAGAGTCTTCATGTTTGGCGCAATATGCAGTAGGACGTAAAAGCACAAGCTCCTGAACTACTTTGCCTGGCTGCAAATCATCTGCTCCTTCTAGTGGGCAAGTTTGGCTACTCTAGTAACTTCTCTCTGCTCTGTTTTTCTTCTGCGAAATAGGGACATTTATATATATAGCATCTCCCTCATGGGGTAACGGTGAGGGTTGTATGAGTTTATTTGTGTAAAACACAATAGAGCTCGGCAGGTAGCAATTGTCCTCACTCCATCAGCTATTGTTCTCATGTGTCATTTTAGTGTGGCTCTTGTAGCACTTCACAGAAACCTCTGCGTATATTAGAAGCTGAACAAATCTGTGAGTATGGGAAAGATGATACTTGGCGGTCTCCATGTCAGATTCTAGAAGCTCTCCAGAGTTAATGGAAAGGAAATTTCTAAAGCAAGTGCTGGAGCTGTTTTAAGGGCTTTGCTTATACACTGGGATTTAAAATAATGACACACTAAGAAAGTAACTTTGCTGAATTGAAAGTTTCTTGGATTAAATATAATTAAATTGAGCCTGGCAGGTTATCCTGTGAACAGAGGACAGGACCTGACCAGTGTGGTGAGTTCAGGAGGTGAAGAATGATTTCAGTCTGTTTACAAAAGTGGTTAACTCCTTGTGGTAGGAAGGTTTGAGGGGACTCACACTGCCACTAGGGAGTAGAAGTAGAAGCCACATTAGTCAACAATTCCGTAAGTTGAGATGCCAAGTGACTTTGGATGGGTTTCCCTACACATAGAAGTTGGAGCTTCCATCGCAGGTCCACTTTGAAGTTGTGAGGGTAAATGAGACCAAATGTGAAGCTAACAGATAGAAATGCTTACTATGTTCATAATCTAAAAGATAAACATTATACATAGATTTCAACACACAGACACACACACAGCTCTATGTAATGATTCTTCTTCCACTTTTTCCTAAGGATACCATGAGACTTTGTTAAAAGCACTGTGGAAACAGCTGTCAAGAATACTAAAATAGAGCTACATCTTGATGTTCAACTAAGCAATGACACCTAGAAATCCACTGTTGGTACTGTCAGTCACTTTATACCCTTGGTTACAGAATCACTAGTTAAATTTGGAAGAAAGCTGCATGATTACACAGTTCACTGGGAAAATAATTAAATCCCTTGTATCCTCTTTGTTTCATTACACTAGTTTCTCCTCTCAAGTGCTTCCTTTATGAACCAGAGGCGGGAGGCCCTGCTTGGATGTGTGACAGAGCATGCTACGGCCTCACTGGGTACCAGTGTTCTCCACCTCATTATGTTTAAGCAACGTCAGTGCCACACACCGAGTGACAGGATCCAAGATTGAAGACTTTTGGTTCTGGAAGGGGGTTATACACAGGACCATCTGATTCTGCTTAGAGACCTTGCCAGAAACCTTGAGAGGAAATATACATTCAAATTTCAGAGAAGCCAGCAGAGAGGTTTTAAAATATGGAATCATATTAAGGTACAAAATAAATCACACAAATGATCAATTATGTTTCAGCAAAATAAATATATACACACCCCTCTCTATATGTACAAACACATATTTCAGTTTATTCCTTTTATTTCATGAGATGTGTGATATACAGATATGCTGTAACAAGAGCTACTTTGCACATAACGTAACGCTATTATGAAGAATGTAGAAGGTAAGACATCTGTTACCATTTAAAATCTCTTAACCTTCTTATTCAGTGATGGCAAGCTTCAGAAAAGCTCTAGTAGGATGGATGACAAGAAAAACCCACCTAGAAAACATAGACCCATTCTTTAAAATCAAGGGTCAAGGTGGGTTCTTAGGTAAGGCCACAGGGCATTGGGAAACAGTAAGCTTTTTTTCCTCCCCTGGTTGTCTCTACCAACCAGAAAGGCTTGTGTAAGGGACAAAAGAAGAATCCACCAACTTCCCTGGGCTCTCTTCCACACAGCATGGCTCTGTGAGCTAGTGATGGACGACAGGGACCACAGGAACAAGTATTATGTACGGTGAAGCAGCTAGTGACTGAATCATTGTACTTCTTCTTGACTTTTGTCTTGGCAGCCAAAGGTCCTTTCAGGTGATTTTTCACAGCAAAGGGATCTCAAAGTCAGCAATCCTGCTCTGCCTCTCATTTCATAGACACTTAACCAAATGTTGCTTCATCCCAGTTGGATAAAGAGCATTATTAGAGATAGATACTGAATGAAATAAAAGCCTCAGATATTATCCAGGGAGAGGCCAGAAGTAGCCTTTGTTTCTACTCAGTAGCCTATAGCAGAAGTGGAAGTTCACTTTCAGGCTTCTGCTACCAAACTGAATGGTCTGTGCAACAAGACATGAATAAAATAAAAGTATCTATGTCGTCCCTGTCTTCCCATGGTAACTTTCAGACAGCAATCAAAGAAGAACACCATAGTTCATTTTAATTCCACAAACTTATTGAGCCACAAGTCCCCATGGGCTCTGAGCCCAAGGCCAAAGTCTCATTAATGGTGTGAGTTAATCAATAGCAACTAATTCCTATCTATTGCCTCACACTAGGCGATAGGATATATACACTACTACCAGTAGTGGATCTAAGCCAGACTCCAAATCCTTAGAAGAACACACTTGCATGAGCTGGGACAATAATAGACAAGAGAGGCGAAGAGTCATTTAATTCCATTTGGGTTTTATTATTATTTTTTTTGGTACCAGGGATCGAACTCAGGACCTTGCACTTGTGAGGCAGGGGGTGGAACCACTGAGCTAAATCCCTGGCCATTTGGTTTTGAAAGATTTGAGTACCCACTTCCTTGTAATGCCTTCCAAATTTTTAATTTTCTTTCACGTTCTACCCCAGTGTCACTTTCCTGGGATGCCTCTCCACACTCACAGCATGTTCTCTCCAAGAGTAGGACATTCCCTCTTCTGCTAGAGCCCAGATAATGAAGCTGTGATTTCTTTTCTCATATACATCTCTCATACTTCTCAAAGGCAGAGTCCATTCCTTCATTCCTAAGTTACCAACATCTACCAACATGAAGTCAGTCTGAATGACATTAATTAAAGCATGCATATGAATTTATACTTATATGATCTATGCTTTGAAACCTGAAATAGGCTGTGGGTTGAAGCTCACATCTTTCTGGGTGGTCATCTTGACAGAGTCTGAACACAGTGTCCAAGAAGCAAGAGGTCATTTGTAAATTTGATGACTTACAAAGTAATCCTACAAATATTACATTTCTCATCAAAATCAGCCACCTTTTCCTGAGAAAATTTAAACTCAAACTAGAATTCATCTATTTAGATCTATAACTATATTTGAGAGTCAATGAGTATCAAAGAAAATAACTCCACAGAATTTTCTGGAAGCTTAGTGAATCCACTCTGTCTTCATTTGTGCTTCATGCTGCCTGTGCTCTTATTCCATAGCTCCACTCAGTTTACTATTCACACCAAAATTTATCTCCATGTAAATTAACATATATTTTCATGAGGAGAGAAGGAAGACTAATAATTGCCAGAACGATTTTATCCACTACCACTTTTTATCATTTATAGCATGTGTGTACATATTTACAATTCTCTTTCAAAAGAATGCCAACTCTCAGACTAAACCTTTACCTCTGGCCTCACAATACAATTTTGTCTGCTACTATAGTAGAATGAACCTGTCCTAAAGAAAATCACCTTTAGTATAGGCGATTTCTAAACAGATTCTACCAGGTGAGGTGAATAAGCAAAAAGAATTATTACTATGTATAATTTAGAATGAAAAGCAAAATTAGAGAATGAGTTTGGAGATAAATGGGCATTCTTTCATAATATAAAACCAGAGAATTCATAGCAGTTTTGTTTTGACATTAAACTTCAGGTTACTGAACACCTTATCAGTAATGAGGCTGATTACAGGGGGAGACCATAGAGAAACTGATCTCTTGGTGCTAGTTCCTTTGGGGTACCTGCCTCCTCTTCATGGCTATGACATAAAGAAGAAAATACCTTTAGCAGCAGCTCTATGACTTCCGTGTGGACGAGTCCATGCACTGGCTCTCCGTTGATGTGTGTGATTAGATCTCCAGCCTTCAGTCCTGCCTGGTATGCTGGACTTCCTTCTTCTACATTCTAAAGTCCAAGGGGGGAGTATATATTTGTAAATAAGTGACAGCTCTAACTTGTACTGTTTCTTCTGTTAGCATATTCTGAGCCAATTTGCAAATAGTCCTAGGCTTCTCATGGGAAATCAAAAAGGCATCATTCCTACTCTTATTCTTCCACTAAATAGAGTAATTCCCATGTTCCCGTTCAATGTTCCATGTAAATTGAGAATATCATTTTTTAAAACAAGGCCAGGAAAGAAAATGAAAGAGAATGAAGTATGGAAATAGGATAGTCTTTGACTATTTGTCTACCATCTTGGTATATAAGAGTAGACAAGCAAACAGAGAAACTAGACAGAACTGGGAGAAATGATTAGTTTTTGCTAAATCCAATTCCATCACATAGGTGAAAAAAGGGAGCACTAAAAATAAAATGAAAGTGGTTCCAAATGTGAGCTTAACATAAAAGAAGTTTGCTATTAACTATGCTTCAGCCACAACTCATCTAATCTGGCTGAGAATGAGGACTAACGAGCATGAGATTGTTGGTCTTACCCAAACAATGTGGTGCACAGTGTAGATGTCACTGTCCCCCACATACACCCGGATGGCACGGATGGTGAAGCCATAGTTCTTCCCAGAACTGTGAATCACAATGGGCTGATGGGGACTGGCAGAGGCTGCAGAGGAATCTCGGCTGGGAGAGGAGTCTCTTGAAGAAGAAGGGTCTGAGGACAGGGAGTGGGGAGACATTGGGCTTCCCAGGGGAGAAACAGCAAACATATCTGTAACAGAGAAGCCAGTTGTCAAAGCTGATCCTGGTCTCACACATGTCCATGCAGCCAGCCCTCACCACGTGAGCCCTGCCAGGATTGGGACAGGATTGGCACAGCCACAAAACAAACTCATTTGTTTCAAATGCAAAATAAAGAAGATATGATGCAAAAAATTGTGCAAAAAGGTATACATTTAAAAACTGAAGCCTGTCAAGAAAATATCATAAGTGTTTCTACTGCATCTAATTTGTCAATAAATATTAAGTTATGATTTCTTAGTCTACTACACTAATTAAAAGACAGATTAGCTCCTTTCTAGCTGTGATATTTTTATCTAATAAAATAAAGAAATTACTGGATAAGTGCATGTATTTAAAGCAAGTCCTAATGTGTAGTAGACAGTATGTACTACAGTGAAAGATTCTGGACTCCAAATCTTACACTAAATCGACTTAACACATTCTTTTCCAAGCACATGACTAAGAAAGCAATGGTGAATTTACCAGATGCTTTCTGCAATGTTGTTGAACTCACATTAACAAATTTTAATCCAGGCAACACGAATGTTGTAACATCTCCATAAAAGAATGACCATTATGAGGGTTATAACTGATGGTCCTTATGTATTACCCGCAGATCCAATGTTTGTAGAATAAAGCAGGTAAGACTGAGAAAATTTAAGAGCAACTCAGTTCATATTCCAAGAGACCAATGTTACTGTTTTATAAGCAAACTGCAGCGTTCTCGATGTTTGTGTCCCCTTAAATACTGTGTTAAAATCTAACCCCCAAAGTGATGATGGTATTGAGAGGTGGGACCCTGGGGAGGTGGTTAGCCTCTTGTAAATGGGGTGAGTGCCCTTATAAATGAGGCCCAAGGGAGCCTGCTTACCCCCACCTGTGGGAACATACTAGCGGTTCCACCTATGAAGAACTAGTCCTCACTAGACACCAACTCTGTTGGTATTTTTATTTGGGGCACTGAGCCATGAACAATAAGTACTGTTGTTTATAAATTACCCAGTCATAAGATATTTTGTTGTAACAGCCTGAGCAGAGTGAGACACACTTTTAGATTGTAGTTCATGTGACTCTTCCATCTATGTGAATCTTAACTGGTCCACTGTCTATGTGTATGTGTGTGTCTGAGAAAAGGCAAAGTAGTCTACAGGGAATGCTGAGTTTTCATTGTGAGCTTAGTTGGCCACAGGGTGCTTGGTGTTATGGGACACTCCCCGGGGCATGGTGAGGCCCACTGTGACCATGGGAAGCTGACAGTGGCCACACTACCCACGTTCTGAGTCTTATGCTGGGCAAAGAAGAGCAAAGCTAAGTGTGTCGTTACCCTCATGCTCCTCGTTCTGACCTCATGGGATGCCCTGCTGTTCTCTAATCTAAAGGCCAGGTGAAGAGAGGCATGCTGGAGGGCAGGGAACTTCACAGCATGCCAGGGAGGAAGACAGAGCAGCCACAGATCAAACCGAAAAGCCAGGACCACAAGCCTCTGCCTTGTCACAGTTTCCTGGATCTCCACGTGAGTCATCACTTCCTGGCTCTACTGAAGTCTGGGCTACCTCACCACCTTTCAGAAGGAGACTGGACCCCACCACTCTTGGCTTCCCTATTGTGTGGCTATGCTGGGGCCACACCTCTGGGTGCTGAGCCATCATGCAGGCTAGGATGTCTGCTCTGTGTGCCCAAGGGAATCCCTCCCCAAAATGGAATATGCCAGAGTGAGCACTGTACCCAAATGAGCATCTGTTTATAGCAAATTTCTTTCTACAAGGGAAATTTTTAAACGTAAACAATCTCTTTTATATATGGTCTGTATTCTTCTAAATACAAACCATCTGCAACTTAATTCAGTTGCCGCTTCCACTCTCTCGCTGTCATTAAAATGATGTCATAAACCGAGGTGTAGAGTTCATATCTGCCAGTGGGATTGCTACATACTTAGTGATCAGCAGGGGCAAAACTAGGTTGAGGAAAAATATGGCAATCCAAGAAAACCATAATTAAGCCCAATTTTCCAAAACAGGGCAGAGAGTGATTTGACTGTCAGTAGCAGGAAGCACAGTTCAACTGACAGGGTTGGCAAAACATCATTTAAAGGCTGTCTGTGATTTTCTCAATCTCCAGAAATGAAAAGCTTACGTGCTCTGGTGTCTATTTCCTCATTAATTAGATAAGAAAAACTACACTTGGCTTTCCAACACAGATGCTATAAACAGCTCTGTAAAGTATATAAATGATACATAGTCTAGAGAAGAAAAATTATTCCAGGGAAGGGAATATATCATTTGCCATGAGGGGAAAAAAGAAAAGACAACAAAAGAAATAAGGCTTTGTGGGCAAGAAGCCTCTCTCATTCCCTGATGCAGAGAGTGAGATGCAGTAGATCACACATGCTTTTCGGGAGTCTCAGAGGTCCGCAGGCAGATGCTCTGGAGAGCTGTCCTGCACCTGACCGCTCCCAGTAGTCCTGCGTCACAGTCAACATTCCACACTGGGGAAGGGCAGTGGGGTCACATGCACAAATCACACAACGGCATGCGAGTAGTTGTCTCTCTACCTCCTGGGATCATGAGGGACAGAGCACTGGCAGAAAGGGACTTTGTGACTTTCCCCGAGATTTTCTTTTTTTCTGTGCTTCCTAATCGCTGCCGAGCCATGTGAGAAGCGGGATCACTGGATGGCTTGGAGGAATTATCTGTACTGCCCACACACTCGCTTCGTCCATTTATCTGATCCAAGTGCTCTGAAAAACTGCCAACTGTACAAAGAAGAAGGGATAAACATATTCAGGAAAACCTAGGAGAGCAGAGGTGGATTCAGGAAGTGAGAAGAAGGTCAAATGCTGGAAATGTACTCCCACATGGCTCTTAAGTCCATACGGTGCTAGGTCGATGTGGAAAACACACAACTGGTTTGCAAAAAGGGAGGAGAAGGAGATGGAAGAGGTGTCCATTCAAGCAGGCTCCACTGTCTTTGTACACAAGTCTGCTGAATTCTCAACTAATGAGTCCACTGAACTAGAGGAATAAATTAGTTTCTACAATCTGTACGTCAGAACTCATGAAGAGAAGACACTCCTCCCCTGTCCCCGCAGCGAGGAAGGCCTTGCTGCAAACCCGGTCCTGCCTTAGGAACACCATGACCACACTCTTCATACTGTGACTCTAAGGCAGCGGTGGCGAACCTATGGTATGAGTGCCGCAGCCAGCTGTTATCATTGAAAGCTCTAAAAGGTTTGCCCTCACTACTCTCAGGTGACCTCAGTGCTGCCAAAAGCTTAGACATAGGGCCATCATTTAATCACTGTGAAGGCTTATGGTTGTGTCATCTCCTACCACGTTCTCAGGCACACTTCACCTAGGCCCAGGTGTGTAACTTATGCAAGTGTGCCAAGAATGTGTCCCCTGACTTCTGTCACTGTGGATATCTCCTTTGCGCTAAGCTCTTGCAAATTTCAAAGGACAAGACATAGCATATCACTCACTTCATCTTCCTGGCTTTTAATCTAGACAGTGTGTCAAAAAATGTCTTCCTGGAGGTTATCTCCCATCCCCTTTAAGCAACACCTTTTTTTAATTTTTCAATTTTATTTACCCTTAATATAAGCTGGAGTTATTTTTAAATTAAGACATTTGGGCTTCTTTCACGAGACTCTGAACACACAGGAAGGCACAGCAATGGAGATGACAGAGGCTAGGGTAGAGAAAGCTCTCAGGCAGAGCACCATGTGTATCTTTGAGAGACAAGCTGAGTGGTTGCCTGCTGGGTTTTTCCTACTCTTTATTCCCCAGGTTATCAGTTTTCTATTCTCTTTTGTTTTTTAAAAAATCATTGATAACACATTTTTGTCTACTGGGAGAGGCCATACTCACCTAACAAGTTGTATATTTAAGTTGTATGAGATAGAAATAATTTCTAAATTTTATCTAATAAGCCTCTTGTGTTTAAAAATCATTAATACTATTATCATCTTAATCCACACAGAGGGTGTAACACTATTATAAACGATCCTTTGAAAGACCAGCCAGCATATTTGAAAGTGCTGACTGTATTCTTTGCCCAGAAAAGAGCTGCTTAACTTGACATAACTAACGTTTTGGTTACACTGATGCACACCATTCCACTAGGCAGCTTTCACCTGGCCCTGGTTTATGGAGGTGGTGCAGACCTCATGGCTCTGGTTAAAGCTGAGTGAACTCTTGGACTTGGGAGGTTGGACGTGGGAAGGCACAGTCACTGTTAGGGTCATCTACTGTGCTATATATCCAGGAAAAGGTTCATGGGCTTCCAAGTATGTAATACTCTTCTGGCCAATGGATAGAGACAGTCTCAAGGCAAATAACACTTTTTATCCCTGTATGCTCAGCACATTCTCACTTTGCAATGTAGCTATCTCATTTCCTTAAAAACCAGCTGCTCGAAGGCCTTGATCAAATGGCTTCGCAAGTCAAAAATGTCATCTCACAAAACCAGCATCCCTTTGGGTGAGTTATGCACTTCCTTTCTCTTTCTAGTTGGATTTAGATGAGATCACTGACAAGTATAAAATGAAAAGCTGAATCTCTTTACAGTGAGTGATTGCTGGTTGAATTTGAACACCACACCTACTATTTCAAGATTTTTCAGGGGTTCAAGTACAATGTAGTTATCAAAAAAGAGAACCCAGTATAAAGTTGTACTTTTCTAGTGTTGGGTGGATCTGCAGTCTTCTCTCTTCCTCTCTTGCCTCCACTGTCTCATTCACAGCACCGCATACAAGTGTGTGTTGCTTTTCTGCCAATGATGGATAATGTCATCTTAATGTTTTCTAAATGTCAAGGGTTCCTTCTTTTTAATGGTGGAGCAATATAAAAATCAACAAATTTAATTTTACTACAGTCACAGTTTTCAGGTTCCCTAATTACCCTTGGCTATAAGCAAATCAGCTCATCTCTCTATTCTCTACAGCCCCCAAGATCTCAGATTATTTTTAGTGTGTGGATGGGGGAAGACAGAGGGAGAGAAGAGAAGGGGGTTTGAGTCTATTAATCAAAAGGCATGGCAGGATCCAGGCAGATTTTTTTCAAATTATGAAAGTAATCAATCAGGTGCTTAGATGCTTCACCTCCTATCTTTCTGATACTGAGTAGGCTGAAGATACAGAGAGTAAACAATACACTATATTAAGAGTACATTTTCAGTGGAGGTAAAGTATATTCTATTGAGGGCAAGATAACTAAGAACTAGGCAGAGGTCTCTGTAACCAGGAATATAAAATGCCAAGATGTGTACTGATTTGGACACCCAGACAAGCTAACACTAGATAGGAACCTTAGATTAAGACACTGGTTCTACACTACTGCTACATTGCTCTTCTCTTGCCTTCACAATCAACTATCGGCATATCTGTTCCTGCACAGGTCTAAACATTTTCGTGAGGCTAAAATCCAGCTTGTAAAATTTAATTTTGTCATGATGCTTTTAAAAAACAACTATCAGTTAGTTAAAAATATTGGCGAAAAATCTTGGAATTATCTTGGTTATCAATATAGCATAGGGAACATGAGTTAATGAAAGCATTTATTACAGCAATCCTATGCCATGTCCATGTTTCATTATTTGACAAGGCTTAAATGTACACTGCTCTGTAGAAGAATATGCTATGCAAAAGTTTTTTATAAACCAAATGAAATTTTACTTTTTTTTTTTGTATCGGGGATTGAACTTAGGACCTTGCACTTTTAAGACGGGCATGGTGCCACTGAGCTAAATCCCTCGCCCCCGGATGATATTTTAAAGCAACTCTTAGGCTTAAAGTGCAGGTTAGATCATCTAAGGTAGACATTTCCAGTTTCTGTTTTGAGACAGAGTCTTGCTATGTAGTTCAGGATGGCCTTGCACTCACCAGGCTGGCCTCAAACTCTCAGTGATCCTCCTGCCTCAGCCTCCTAGTGCTGGGATTATAAGCATGTGCCACCTCCATTATTAAGGCCGGCAAGATAGAGATGAAACAGGAAGCACTTTAAACACCTGTGAAGATTCTATTCCTATCATCAGGAAGGTTACTTCACACAAAGATAACATGACAAAAGTATAATAACATGACAAGAGAAAAGGCCCACATCCCGGTCTTCATCTCGTACAGGTGGAGATGCCTCAGGGTCCCCTACTCCAGTGACCTACAGACTGGGCAGGACCTTTGGTCTGCAGAAGCTACCCTACTTGTAAAATGCCAGTTGAAGCTGTGCTGGTGTTTCTGACTCCCTTGCCCTCTTAGTCCTTGGTGCAAGAGAGGGTGATGGCTGTGAGCCTGGAAGCACAGGCATCTTGCTGTGCTCAGTGTGAGTCTAGAGTGCAGAGCTGTTCTGTACAGCATAACCCCTTAACCTACTTCAAATAAATCACCATCTAGTTCAGTGCTGTAGGGGAAGCTGGCTTTACACTGTCCTTTATAGATAAGTTGAGACACTTGCAAGGATAATTGTGATGATTTGATACTGTCCCTTGCACTGAACTCTGAATCAGATGAAACTCCCCAAGATGAGCCTTTGCATCAACAGATGCTCCCTTGGCAGCTTGTGGGTGCCACTGAAGGCCCCAAGGAAGCTGGCTGGGACATGAAGGCTGGCTCCTAGGTCAGAGTTGGCTGTATGGCCTAGCACTGAGGCAGGGGTCTGAGACAGCTGAGCAGAGTTCTCAGGAGCCTGTCCCTTAGTCCCAAGAGGTAGGGCATGGAGCACCAAACACCCATCCTAGCTGCCTGGCCTGGTTTGCTCTGGGCTCAGAGACCCACAGCCGCTTGTCAGTGTGGCAGATGAGGGCTTACCTGACAGGGTGGAGCTGCTGATGGTGCTGGCTGGGGTGGTGACCTCAGGCTCTTCCTGAGCACACTCTTCAGAAGGAAGAGGTGGCTTTTCAGGGTCCTCATGGGGGTCTCCAGGACAGGTTGCTGCTTCATTGTGCTCTCCCTCCGTTGAGATAGCCAGCTTGGGAAGTAGCCCAGAACCGAGTTTATGTCTGTTGCTTTCAGTATCTGAAGAGTTGGATGTCGACAACTGTTGCCTTGATTGAAAACAAAAATAAAGTCATGAATACACATAGGAATCTGTGTTAAAGGCGAATTTTAGAAGAAACCAGGTAAAAATGGGACTTGGATAAACCTAACCAAAACCCATTTAGTGCGATGGTTCTTAAGGTGTGGTACCCAGAATGGTGGCATCAGTGTGACCAGGAGACTTATTCCCAAGGTGCATCCTCAGGACTCATCTCAGAACTGTGGGATCAGACCCTGGGGGTGGTCCCAGTGGCCTGCATTTTCATAGCAACCCCCCCCCCCCAATTCTGATGCTGCCTACAGCTTAAGAACCATTGCCCTCATAGCTGTTGTTTGTGATAGTACTCAAAAAGAATCACACGTACACTTCAGAATATTCTGAACTCCAGCTTAATGTTTCTGTGGATGGCAAAGTTGTGCTTTTGGTTTTGTCTCCAGAGTCATCTTTATCTTCTCCTGAATTCTGAGTTACTCGATCTATACTGCTGAAAACCTGCAAGGCAAATAATCAGTGGTTATTAATATCTTCTAGGAAGAGCTTGTCAGAAAAAAAACCTAAGTCTTAGGAGCAAGAATGAGAGTGTGACTAAAATTGGAACTGGGACCATGTATTCAGAAAATACTTGCAATGGTGCTTACTTATATCCCTAGATAGAGGCTCATTGTGTGTGTGTGTGCGCATGTGTGTTTGGAAAGGGGAGCTCTCTTACCATATCTCATGGACTTTGTATCTGCAAACAAAAATCCATACATGCATTGGGGTTTCTAGGCCTTGGGATTAATGCATATCTTAGATCACTTTTTAACGATGAAGTCAATCAGAGAAAGAAAATAACAGGAAGAAAGGGGTGTAATGGGCCCTAGTCAGGGGTAGGAAGGAGAAAAATGAATTGAAATCGAGTACAAAGAGAAGAATAAATTATCTGTTTCTAGAATTGAGTGGAGGCAGGAAAGTCCACGGGGAGAAGGCAGGGCTATAGCACGTACTTGGTTATAGGAAAGAGACACACTTGTTTGGCATACGAATTACCTACACAGTCAGGTAGCTTCCTGTGTTGGTACTGAGATTCCTGAAGGGGATCAGAGCTCAGGCAAACCCATTTCTGAATCTCCATCATCTCATAGCAGAGACAGGAGGTAAAACAGGGGTGCTGAGAGCCCAGTGTGGGGAGCACAGCCCTCTGCCCTACTCAACGGCTTGCTGCTCTCATAGGAATGCCCTTGCCCTGGTCCTGCAGTCTACGGGGATTCAGAAGGAAAGATCAGGCTAGAGAACAATAGCCAGGAAAAATGGAGGAAGGAAACTAGCACCCATTTAGTGTCAGCACAGCTTTTGACAGAATTGCTATAGCCCTCTGCAGGGAAACCCTAGCTCTGTGTCCTTCCTTTAAACAAGGTAGTACTTGCCAATTTCCAGATACATTCTAAGTAATTGCCTACAAAAAGCTACAGAACACTTTAACATCACAAAATGTTATAGAAAAGCTAAACAATAATCATGCAAAAATGCCATGGCAACAGAAAACCTGCAGCAATGGAAAGTAGCAAATGGGAGGTAGAATGTTCTCTGCATTTTCCTAGGGTCCTACTTTGTCTCAAAACTATCTATTTTCTTTTTTTGATGATGGTTGTTGTTTAATCTTACCATGGTCAGTAAAGTGCATTTTAAGTATTAATTTTATTCTACCATTTCCAAAGGTCTAGCTTGGCCTCCTACTGCTTTACAATATAAATTATAATTTCTAGTACTGGTCACAAGAGTTTCTGTTTGCACAGTCAGCTGTCTCCAGTATCTCAGTTTATGTCAAGGAACAAACCTTCTCCTTGGGTTGTACTTGGTGTGATGGAGTACACCTCAGAGAGGGGTTGGCACACAGAAGGCTCAAATTCTGCATTGTAAGATGAAAGAATGGGGAGAGGGCTGGCTCTTAGCTAGACGGACAGGCAGACAACCAAGTTCCTCCTGTGAACACCGTCACAAAGAGATGACTATGCTGTACCTTAGGCCTCAAAAACAAATCAAGACGATGGGGTCATGTTTCTTAAACTAAAAGGCATTTGAAGCACAAGAAATCTCAAGCCACACAAAAAGAGGTGGTTTTACAATCCGGTCAGGCCGCTGAGGATACAATGACTGGCCAGAGGCAGACTGTCCCAGACACTCCGTACGTCCACACCCCCTCCACTTACTTTGGAAAACCTATGTGAACATGAGGAAAACTGCCTTATTTCCACATTAAAGTCTTCATCATTTGTGTCATCTTCTTCCTCAGTTTCCATGTGATGATATTTCTCTGACCGAGCTGCAGGGAAATGTTTAAGAATAGTTACAATTACTCAGAATATCACCTTTTAATTTAGGTATTTTTCATTACAAGTTTTTGTATCACAGCAACGTTTTGTTTAAGAACTTGTAACGTATGAGATTGGAAGAAGCCTCAGAAGTTGAGATGATATTTTACAAAGTAAAGGCCAAACAATGTCTTATATCAGATAATGCACATACTATCAAAATAACTTGTGTCATCCTCGGATTCCAGTTGGGGAATAAATTCTGCCTTCTGTCTCAGCAAACTGTTCCAGTCTAATGAACGGAAGAAGCGATGCTGTTTTACTTCATACGCACCACCTGCAAGAGGAGAGGGAGACAAGAGCAAAGTGGTGAACCATCCTCCACGCAGAGTAAACACCAGGGCTTAAGGACAACTGAAAAAACTCATCAGCAGAGAAATGAAGACATCATTGTGGGAGCCATACATTTTCATTCTACAACCAAAACTGAAAAAAAATTTCCTCTAATTTATCAGCAGGAGATCTGATTTTGCTAGCAGCAGTTGCTATGGCACAGTTTTTCTTTGTTAATTTTTCCATGACTTCCTCCATTTTTCAAAGGTTAATGATGCAGCCACTTAAAACCACATTATGCTGAACCTGGGGACATGGATGCATGTTGGCCCAAAGCAGACTCACTCATTACAAACCCAGAAAAATTCTAACAAGGTGCAAAATGTGTTACAGCAATATTTCCTCTGGAGGTCAGGTTAATAATGATGAATTTTTCCTAAATACTATATAATGGTTACCATTCAATTTTATTGGATTGCTCATTAACATAGGAATCAGGTTCTGTGGATTAGATTATTGAGGAAGGAACAGACAAACCTATTTGATAGATTTATAATGCATCCAATAACAATCAATCACAATTCCTGAGTTTTAGGTTTCTTTTTGCTAAGTCAGCATGGTAGCACAATTATACAAGATGTTTTAAATTCAGCTCACAGGTTTTAAAGAGTGATTTTTGAAGGGGAGGCTTCATCAAAAATATTAGCACTGTACTCCATGTAAAGAGAAGAAGGTACCTATCATATAAAATCATAGCAGGAGAATCGGGCTCCTGCCTGCCACAAACACACACACAATTGATAGACAGATAACAAAGAATTAATTCTGAAAAAACAGGAAGAGATTTCTCAAAAGAATAACAGAGGGTCTAATCATTCTCTCTACCAGAGATCTCTAGTTGTAATGTAAATGGTTCTTTCTTGCATTTGTCATCCAGGCCTCTTGTACTGTCCTCAGTGAGGTACAAAAGGAATAGGATGGGAAATACAAGTTAGAAGAAAAATGGGCTGTGGGTCTTCATTGGAGGAAGGATGGCTCCATTCTTTGTGGCTCAAAAATGTGGCTCAATTTCATCTCTAGCTATAAACTCAGCAAGGGGAATGGTGTTTTGAAAACAATGGAATGCAGGGAAAAGAACAAAGCAATGGAAATCACCTAGAAGAGGGGAGAATGGCTTCTTTACAAAGCCTGGGATTAGAATCCTTATCCAAGACTCTCTGCAGGTGTTTTCCATGTTTCTTATAAAACACTGAATACAAAGCAATAGCAGCTACGATTTCTGGGCCAACTTGATGCCAAGCATTGCAACAGATGCTCTAGTATCTTCTTTCCTTTAATGAGATTATTAAAAATAACCCACAAAGTAGGCATTTTTAACTGCATTTTTAGGAAATGGAGGAAGCTAAGGAAAAGTAATAAAGCACACTAGCCCAAGATCCCCCACAGAATGAGGATGAGAAGGGCTAAACCTAGGTCTACCTAAAAACACCTGGGCCTCACCTCAATGCTATGGTGCCACTCCCATATGAGGAGGAGGCATGCTTTGGTTTACTCCTATCCCATCATCTCTCCTGCATCACTTTAAAAATGGAGTCACAATTGCCAGCTGGGAAGCTGAGCCAGTTTACACAGAACCTCCTCCTCCAGTCTACCATGCATCCTGGCTCTCACCTTGCCCAAGTCAGTGTCCCCCAATACAGATGGCAGGGTCATTTTCCTCTAGTGCTCTCTTACTCAGAAAGCAGGATACAAAACTTAGTAAGCTTCCCTTCCCTATCCAATCCCTGACTGTGCTGACAACAATGGAGTCCACAGAATCAGGCCTGGCGAGTGGCCCATGACATGGACCTCTGGAGTCCTAGACTGGCCATGGTTCCACTGCCTCACAATGACCAACACTTCAGCTGCTACCTGTGGGGCTTTGTCAGTAGTGACACAGCTCCGACGTTCCGAATGGTTCAACTTTGCCCAGAGAAGCAATTTCTCTAGGGCCAAGGGCTCACACAGTCCTTCCAGGCCACACCCACTCCCCTTCCTTCCCTCCTCTCCCCGTCTGGGACCCAAGCTGATGAGAACTTCTGTTTCCTCTCTGCTGTCAGTGACAAATGGATCCTAAAAAGTCACAGCCCACTGAGGATCTAGCTCACATTTCTCACCCTTGGGCCTTTGTGCTCACTGAAAAAAAGTTGACTATCAGTGGATTCTGTTTCATGTATACTTAAGGAGAGAGGAGAAGAAAAGAATTAAAGGGATAAATTGGGGGAAAATGACCTCTGGATCAAACTGCTAGTAAAAGTGTAGGTGACAGCACATGAGCTAAATGTAGATCACTCGTGCAATGATAGCTCTTCTCAAGAATTTACCAGGCATGGAAGAAAAGAGAAACTGATTATTTCTTGAGCTCTTATTATGCACTGGGTTGATGTCCTGGATATCTTCATGATCACTTTTGCATTTACTCCTCTCAATAATCCACACCCACTCACAGACTAGGAAACTGAGAGCAAGGCTAGAGACCTTGCACCTGGTACACAGGTAGCATTCACATTTGAGCAGCTCTTTAGTCTCGTATTCCAGGTGCTGCTCAACTCTGTAAGTTTGAGAGTACTATTCAAGTAGAGCAAGGTCCCAAATTGCAAGTTATGTTATGGTATGAATGTTCTCCCTTGAATTTTCTCTCCTTTCATGGAAATTTCTTAAACATGCATTACGTTCTTCACACCTTTTTTTCTCAGCCTCTCTTGTCTCTTGGGCAAATGTGCATTTGCACATTTTCATGTTGCATTATTTTGCTTGCTAAATATGCATTAACTACAAAATGCTGTCATTGGAAGAAGCATGGAAGGAATAAAGGATCCTCATTCTTCAGGCCCTACTGGGACCTGTCGTGGTGGACTTGCCTGTTTGGCAATCACTTCTGGACAAAACTCAGAGCTTGGGAAAGGTCTTTCAAATGTCTCTTTTGGACTTCTGCTAGGGGATTTCTTCCTCAAGCTGTCAAATTCTGAAAAGACTGAAAGTAGCAGTCAACAGGAATATGTGTTGAGAAATAACTTGCAGCATATATGATACATAAACATGGATGTACTGGATGCATTATCATGACCCTGTTTTGTTAAGTCAAACCTACTCAAGGATCCAGGCATTCTTGGAGGAGGGAAAGAGGCAGGATTTCAAGGGGAAAATCTCTAAACTGACACTTAAGACACTGAAAGGCTCAGGACTTTGAGTCTCCCTTAGAAAAGGTGTGCCCATTCCAATATATTTTTAATCAGATTTATGCGTCAGTTGAACAAGACATCTACATAGATATTTTGCAATCTTAAAATGTCAATGTGCCTTGTACGTGGCTCAAGTGAGTAAAAATCACTTTGTAAAACTGCCCCATACATAGTCTTACCACAGTTCTTTGACAGCTACTCATCTCTCTTGAACCAGAAAGCAAGTATGACAGCAGTCCATAGAGGGTGGGAAATAACAAGTTTGCTCATCACTTCAGACAAGTGGAAAAGCAAATAGGGTGAGAAGTGGGAAAATACTTGACTGAAGGAGTTCAGTTGGCTCCAAGATAGGCATACCATTACCATTCTATGTCTCATATGTACAAAAGGAAGACATGAGATTTGACATGCAGAAAATCTGTAGTGGCACCAGTAGCAGCACATCTGGGGAGCTGTGCCTGGATAACCTCTTTGTGTCCTCACAATGATCTGAAGGTGCTGTTACTAAACACACCTTTTCACAGAGGAGGACATGAGGAATGGGAAGGAAAGTGACTTGCCCGTGCTCAGTGTCCAGATTTAAACTTGGGCAATCTGACTCCAGAGTTTACACTATTAGCTTTCATTTACATTGGCTTTTAAAGTCAAGGCACTGAAAAATGCACGTGGAATCTAGTAAGAGGCTCAGCTCATAAATGTTTCCTAGAAATGTTTCCTAGCTAAGCCCTGATTTTAAACTTTCTTGGATTCTTCAGTCCAGAGTCTACAAAATTTTTGTGTAAAAGACCAAGCAGCAAATATTTCAGTCTTTGTAGACCATGTAATTTGTCATGATTACCCAACTCTGCTGCTATAGCATGAAAGCAGCCATGGATAATGTTGCATGAAACAGTATTGTTGTGTTTCAATAAAACTTTATTTACAAACACAGGCAATGGGCCAGATTTGGCCCACAGGGTGCTGTAGTTTACTGACCCCTCCCCTCCTCTAACATGGCAGTGTTGGTGAACATTTTAGAGCTTTCAGTGATAACAAACAGCTCACTATGTATGTGTGCCATAGGTTTGGCACCACTGCATTATCATAAACTCTAGTTAATGCCGCATTCCATAAGCAAGAATAAATCTCTAACAGGACTGTGTGGGTGAAGGTGGATAGTGATATAAATACCTGTTGCAAATGATTTGTTCTTGAAAAAAATGGGAATTATTTCATCAGTCTTTTAATATTTCTATTATAATACAGTAGAATGAAACAACCCACCATGCTAACAATTTTCACTGATAAAATTATGGATACTAATGTATGTGCATTCATATTTAATATTTTAGAATCCTTGAGACAAATGTATATACTCAGGCAGACTGGGACTCTGTACTGGAATTTCTAAAGTCTGTCTACTCAAACTATAGGGAACAAAAGGAAATATAAAACTGCTAGCAGTACAGTCAGGAAAAATAATCAGCAAGAAACAAATCTACTGTCTCCTTTTTCAATGGTTTTTAATTCTCTTTCTGGTATCTTGGTGCTGACAGCCACGATAGGACAGCATGGTTCAACCCCAGGCACTCATTTCCAGTAATTAGTTTGAGTACTGATAACTCATTTCAAAGCCTAAGGATACTAGCCTGCTGGGTCAAAATCTTCATGGAAACATACACTAAAAACAAAAACAAAAAGAGCTCCACATATCTGATTCTGTTTCAAATTAATGTAAGATGCATGTTTTTCAGGACAGGAAAGTTGCGTGTACCTTTGGGATTTATTTATTGAAAAGAATTAAGAATTTGTGTTCTACAAAAAAACAAAAAAATAAAGACAAACAATAACCCTCAGAAGTGTCTACACTGCTCTGAATGGCAAAACAAAATCCCAAATAATATTGCTATAATATGCTGAAGTCGTGTCCTACATCAACTAACAGATGTTGCCTATACAAAAGCAAAACACAAAAGCCTCAGATTGCTCCATGAAGACATTATTTCTTGCACACTGGCAAAATCAGAACACATGTGCTCTAACCTGTTCCCAGCCTCTCCAGGGGATTCTGCCTGAGAAGCAAGGTAATCAGATCCTGGGCATCTGGTGGTGGGGCCTCATCCTTTTCAGGCCAGTTGATTTCATCTAGAAAGAAGAAAAGTAGTTTATAACTTTCCCAACGAGGAGTTCAGGTCCACAGCATGGACATCACCTGAGTATTTGTTGGAAATGCAGAATCTAAGGCCCCATCCTAGACCTACTAAACCAGAATCTGCATTTTAAGATCTCTAGCAGACTCCTATGCACAGTGGAGTTTCAGCAGCATTATTTTACAAGACATGAATAACACAGCTTCCTACAGGTTGAGGACAGAATATTTCAATAAGCAATGTCACTCATCTGCATTTTGGATTCAGTTTCTTTGCCAGAATTGGCTCCCAACAAGTTGCCCCTTCTGGTGATTAAGAGGACTTAATATGATAGAATCACCTGCATTTCTGGCCCACTCATGGGGATCATGTCAGAGTAAGATTCACTATCCTTAACTGAGAATTTGGCCATGACCAAAGTGTTCTTAAGCTCCAAGAAGTAAAAAGTTATTTTAAAAAATATTTCTAAGACAAAGGAGAAGCCAAAATGCTAAGACTGAAGAAGAGAAATACCCGCAAGTGATCATAGTAATGATAGTATTTAAAATTTGTCATAAATATCAGAATATGTTCTCACTCTAAAGGAGCTTGCCCGAAGATAGGTGTGTGTGCTTGCATGTATGGAAATGCAATAAAAACATGAGTTATTTCTGTATGTGGCTGCCTCTAGCTTCCTCGGCTGTAGTTTAAATCTGATTTGGAAAATAAAACATGAATATGCAACTGAGCTGCAAGGCATCGAGAACAAAGCCAGCATTTGCTGCTTGTGTTAATTAAACAGTTGATTCCCCTTGCCATTCAGGCCTCAGTGTATCAGAAAACAGCCTAGTTATAAATCCATAAACAGCTCAGATATTGTATAAAGGGGTTACACACTGCAGGCAATTCACACATCTACTTTGTTAAAGTTTACAAATATGCCTGGCTTGCAAAGTCAATGTTGGAAAATAATGCTGTGATTAAGAGGCTCCTCATATGTAAAATGAATTTTTCCATATTTCCATGGCTGGCCGGTGTTAGCACAGTCCAGAATAGATCAGAAGTGGTGGATGGACCTGTCATGATGCCTGACAAACTTTCAGCAAGAGTGGCCTCTTTGATCTATGCTTCAGGGAAATTTACAAAATCGGCAGGTAGGGTAGCAGTAGATCCTATTTAATTATCATTTAGTTTTGCCACAAGCCACATAACAATAGTTGGGGTCAGCTTGCAGGGTAAGATCTAAAGGTTATTGAATTTTAAATGAAAGATGAACAGCTGTTACAGAAATAACATTACACCATAACAACTACCAATGAAATCATTAACAATCTGTGGATTCAATTTGCTTCCTTCCCATTCTCATTATTTATTATTTGGTAGACATTTGTTTTAGGGTTTATTACATTTTTGTTAATTTCTTCATTGTGCCATTAGTCATTTTTCCCCATTTATGTAAATGTTACTTGCATTAACCTTTTCTTCCCTGGTGCAACTTTCCTATTACGGAAAAGAAAGACTGGGCAACAATTAAATCACTCAAAAATCCCACACCAATTTTTTTCACACACACAAAAAGCACACAATAAAAGTTAGGTAACATAACAGCCCATTTCCAAATTCCATGTTAACAACACTTTCTCAGATCAATTTTCAACATGCATTGCTCTCTTAAGATAGTCAAAGTCAGTTATGTGCTGTGATGAATGAATGAAAATATTGGCTCCACTGGTTATAAAGGTTAAAATTTTAGCAGTGAAAACTGTGACACTCAACAGATTTACAATAAATAGAGGCTTCCCAGTAGTGGCTTAACGATAACTCCTGGTGATATTTACCACTGATGACTTGTCCAAATAGCTCCTCTGGAGTGTCCCCAAAGAATGGCACACATCCAACCAGAAATTCATAGAGGATAATCCCCATGGCCCACCAGTCCACGGGCTTCCCATAGCCCTGTCTCAGAATCACTTCTGGGGCAATGTATTCAGGTGTGCCACAGACCTAAAAGATGATTGCAATATTAGAATAACTAGAATATTAGACAGGAATTACAATGAGCGAGATGACTAAACAAGTGTACCTGCTCAACTACAAAGACCCATACAAAGAACACCAAGGCAAATTAGCACTTTCATAGTAATGAAGGGAAGTGTAAAATTCTCCGTGAATGTTAAATTATGTGTAATGTTTAGTTTCAACTTGAGAATCTGACCCTGTTTGGTAGTTTTGCTTATTTTAAATACTAAAACATGTATAATCCTCATATTTAAAATAATAATGCATTTTTAATCTGTTGCTATCAGAGAGAGTTTTATTATTAATATGACCAAGTGGATTCACACCCTGGTTATTTCATAAAAGGATGACAGTTGAGATGTGTTTACCTTAAGTAACTTTACAATGAACAGATTGCGGGCACATGGTAATGAGGCATGCTTAAAGGGAAATGGGCCATGGCTCAGATTTTAGCATCCGTGATTGTACAATGCATCATGAGTTTCACGAGTACTCTACTGAGACTCCTGAATTCCTTACAAAAACAGTTTTCCATTTGTCTCTCTCACACTCTCACTTGTGTGCAATTAGGTTGTTCGTCTTGCTAATAGACCATAATGCTGGGGAAAGAATGTGGAGGGAGCGGACAGTTCAAAGAGGCCCACAGAGACAAATGGGAGCAATTTGCACTTCATCAAATGTAAGGCTTATACAGACGTCTAAACCACCAGCACTAATGTGAAGATGGCTGACACAAGTGGATTTTGAGTTTCACTGGCAGTACTGCACTTTGTGTTTCTCCATAGAGTGGAGCAGCATCCCAGCTTACCTGTTTATCCAGGAACTCTCGCGCATCCTTCTCAATATGACCCTCATAAAGATTGGTAGTCATGCTCATTAGTCCCACCTTAGACAATCCAAAATCTGTCAGTTTTATGTGCCCCATGGAGGTGACCAACAAGCTATGAAGCAGAAAGATATAGAGTACAACAATCACTTTGAAGCTTTTTTTTAAAAAAAAGATTTCCCCTTCCCCTCATCAATTTGTAAGACTACTAAATATCTACTTTAAAAAAAAAATAAAACCCAGCCTGAAAAGTGATGAAGTCACATAGAGATGTCACTCTAGTGGCAGAGTGTAATTCACAAGAGCAGGCCAAAGACAAAGTATAGCTAATCTTTGTTGGAATGGCCACTTAAGTGTCATTTCTTACAACACTCTGAAACTCTTCGAAAAACTCAAAGATAGAACACTGATTCCTTTCCATTTTCAGAATAAGAAAATGGAAGAGAAAGGGCTACCAATTTTCCCATGTCATACATTAGGAATTAAGATAACCATCCATCTGTGATTCAAATGAGACACAGATAGAGAACTTGGACAGAAAAATGTATTGTTTCACATTTCAACTTCCAGCTCTAATTTACATTTATACTCAAACAAAACCTGCATTTCTTATACATGCAAATAACTTGCATGTGAATGTATTTAGAATGTTTCATTTTAAGGAGAAAAAATTAACAGTATATACAGTATATCAACTAAAAAACTAAATTAATAGAGGGATTTAAAATAGAGGAAATATGCCGAATTTCTAATAGCTGTCTTTGATAATAGTGTGGATGAAAGTTTTTCATCTTTCTCTTGTGCTTTCCAAAGTTTCGGGACTGAGCATGAGTCAATTTTATCAAAAAAATTTCAACACACTTAAAGTCTTTACATATTAACATGTAATGTTTTATAAGACAGCTCCTACTAGTAGAGAAAGCATGAAATATTTAATAAATGGTGTCAAGATGAACACCTAGTCATTTGGGGAAAAAAAGATTCCATCTGTATCTCAAATCAGACACCAAATGAACTTCATATAAATTAAAAATTAATAGTGTGAGTAAAATAGAATATAATATCAAGTATATTATTTTGGAGTATTATTTGAGTATGACATCAAATGCAGAAACTGCCTGGCAAGCGTGAGGTCCTGAGTTCAATCCCTGGTACACTGCTCCCAAATGCAGAAAATATCCAGAAAACAACTTGTGGGAGTCTGTGTTGTTTTTCAAAAGTTGATATCCTAAAAAACTTAAAATTAACTAATTCTGGCTTTAGAGAATTATATAAAAGTTATCAGATATACTGTTAAAATAACTTACTTTAGACATTATGGAAGAATTTTAAAATGTGCAAGTAATACTAAAAAACCTTTTCTAGACATAAGAAAGCTTAGTATTTATGTAGAAGACATATGTTTCATCACTGTACATACTTGTCTGGTTTCAAATCCCTGTGTACAATTCCATAATTATGCAGATATTCCAAGGCCAGGACAGTCTCAGCAAAATACATTCGGGCCATATCGACAGGGAGAGGACCCATATTTTTCATTAAGGTGGCACAGTCTCCCCCTATATAACACAAGAAAAAGATTTAGTAGATGCAACATCAGCCAGGATTAACAAAGACCATCAGTTTGGTCTGTGGACTTTCAAAGCAGAACCATATTCATGAGTATATCATATTCATAAGTTGAGATTGTGTGTTAAGTAATCACGTTTCTCAGAAAGACATGGAGTAGAGAGAATAAAGATTTCAAATGCAGTATTCATAACAGCAGGTTTGGCTCCAAAGCAGGACTGTCTTTTGAGGAACTACTAACTGAATTTTAGTATATATAGTATTACATAAATGAAAAATTTAAGGAATTGAGCTAAAAAATTAACAACTAAAAGTGTATCAGTATAAAACATGGATCAGGCAATTAGGCTACCTGCATTTAAGTCCTAATTCTGTCTCTTTTTAGGTTGAGAGCTTTAGGCAAGCTAGTAATCTTGCTATTCTTGGTTGCTTCATCTGCAATATAATAATAATTATAATTATAATAAATTCATCTTTTACAGAATATTATGAAGATTGAGATAATCTGTATAACAAAGTTAGGATATCACCCACACATTTGAAATATATGATAAATGTTAGTTATTATTGCTGCTGTTGTTAAAGACCACAGAAATGGTTAACAAAGCAAAGAACTCGTGTGGTGGCAAAAATAATGGGTGGAAATCAGGCAAACTATGCTTTTGTCTTCAATCTGCCACTCAATATATAGTGTCTCTTTCTTGGACTTCAGTTCACTCATCTGCAGAATACAGTAGGTATAACTAATCTATGTATGAGTTTATTGTTTGGGGATTCTGTTCAGATAATGACAAGAGCTTAAACTGGATGCTTTGAAAATTCTTTTGGCCTTTGCTGATGTATTCATTTTATTAATTTTATGTCAACAAGTCATGGCCACTTAAAGTCTCAAAACTTTAAAGGAAAAGATATGGAAATAAGATTACTTGGAACATTTAAAAAAGTAGACCACAAAAACCATTTTTAAAAAAGAAAAAGCTGAAAATCAAGCAGATTTGGCTGCATTTTTTGAATGTCTTTCCTTTTCCCAACACATTTTTAGTTCTATACTATAGACTAAAAAGAACGCATTTTTAATTCAACAAGCCCCAACAGCAATGAATGCTTTTTTTATAATATGTGACAAAATAAGAAGGAAAAATTGTATCACTTGTATTCCAACTTTAATGACCAACTGAAGGGAGGTAGTTAGGATTAAAAGCTATTCAAAAAAAAAGAAAAACCTTTTTTCCAAATAGCACTAATTTTCCCTTTGTTACAGCAGAGCAGGCACTTTACAAGCAATTATCAGAAGATAATGACTGGGAATAGAGCCATCTCATTGCCTGGTTTTGGGTCCTAGGTGGATACAGCCATTTATATGGCATAAGCACAGACAGCTCCAAGGACACAAATGAGTGAGGAACTGCTGTGGACAGGTGTCGTGTTCTCAGTCAGCAGCTGATTTACCTTCGACATATTCCATGACCATGCACAAATGGCGCCTTGTTTCAAAGGAGCAATACATGCTGACAACAAAGGGATTTTCTGCAAAAGTCAGAATATCCCGTTCCACAAAAGCCTGCTGGATCTGGTTTCGAAGGATGAGGTTCTGTTTATTAATCTTCTTCATGGCAAACCTCTGCCTCGATTCCTTATGCCGAACAAAGTAGACTGCCCTGAAAAGAAACACAAGTATTGGGGTTCACAGGAAGAGAGAAATAAGGATGTTTGGGGGATACAGCAAACCATGTGCTCATCTACTTTTCTGAACTTCGTAAGGCAGCTGGAATTCAGCTCCCATAAGCTATGTTGGCAACTAGAAACAACTCATTCCAAGACCAAAGTCTTTTGGCTACATTGATTTTTTTAAAAAAGTCTTTCAATAAAGGTCATACATGAGGCATCAAACTCATCTTCACTGCTGGAGAAAGGAGATTGACAGTCCCCACAGTAAATTATTTTTCAAGATCTAGCTCATGTTTTCAGTTTTTCCACAAACAAAACCAAATCCAATATATAAGTCAGAACTGGGAAGAATTAACAAAATTACACACAGATCACAAGGTGGTTCCTTGCTAGCATGAGATATATGTTAGGCACATTTCCTTGACTGACTAAAGCAATAATTTTCTAAATGATATCCTTAGAATCTGCAAAAAGAACCAGAGTTTCTTAAAGTATTTGGTTTCCAATTGAAAGTAATATACATCCCATGAAATTTCCAGGTAAATGAGAAATAAGAGGTTATGTGAGGCTGCTCTGCAACAAAGAGTAGCATATTTCCTCACTATGGACCTCAACATGTGTTACTCCCATGCCTGTTCCAAAAGAAAATGCATTTCCCTATAAAAAGAGGGGCTGACCACATAGCTGTACTACTGCTCCTTCTAACCCATGGCTACAGTGTCAGGCAATCTGACTGTAAAATGACCAGAGCAAGCTGAACTCCTTCTCTGCCCACAGCATTTCCCAGATACTCTCTAGAGCAAGACCCTGGCCTCCCTGAGGTGCAGGATGATGTGGAGAAAGAAGTAATTAGGAGAAGGAGTCTTACAATCCCACAAGGACAATGTCTTGGAGAGGCTCCTTTTCTCACAAGTCACTCCTCGCTCATCTTTATCATGGGAGGGCAGGTCTGACCTCTCTAGGAAGGCAGTGATAAAGTAAGAAATAGTTTACCCAGAGTCACCAACTGTCAGCCAAAGGCAATGATCAAGCAATAATTTACATAAAAAACCATCAGTCACAGTAAAGACTATCTAGTGACCTGCCTTCTAAAGCAAGGGGTTATGTGATCTGAGATGTTTCTACCAGTTATTTCATTGTCCCTGAGCAGTGATGGTGAGAAGGACAAGGACTCCCTGTGTGCCCCTGCTGAACCACTGTGTCAGGGTGATCCACTGCCATGCATATGAAGTATGGTCAAGCCTAGTTTCATCAATGTTATCATTTTTTCCCTTTAATTATTCTACTAGGAATTATTTTTCTTCTATCTATCATATTCATCTTTTGCTTTTGCTCACAAAAATTACACATTTATATTTTTTTCGTTTAAACATTATTATTTTTTCTTTTGGCTCTGCTCCCCACCCCATTTCTTCGGCTTTCTAGTTTTTCATTCACTGTATAGCAAAGAGCTCCCTTAACCATACTCCACAAAATCAATTCACTGAGTGCCCTGTTGGTGTCATTCCCACTGTAAAACCCAATAACGTGGGAGCCAGTGAGTTGGCACCTAGTTCTTTCAGCATGGGCTGATGGTTCTCTGCAGAGTGCATGGACATTGGGACTCCTGCAGGCTGGGTTTATTCTTATACCTCTTCTGCTGATTCAATTCGATAAAAAATAACCAGTCTAAATAAGTATTGAAACCAATGAAACATGAGTGTGAAAATGAGATGCTCCATTGGTTATTAAAAAAATGCCCTAAAGGAATGTTTTAGAAAGTTTTGATAAATTACTAAGCAAAATTCCTTTTCTGATTTAGTGAGGATGATCTTTCCAAAAACTGAAAAAAAAAAAAAAAAGAAAATCACAGAAGCCGGGGATTTAGCTCAGTGGCACCATGCCTGCCTGGCAAATGCAAGGTCCTGAGTCTGATCCCCAGTACAGAAAGAAAAATAAAATCACAGAAATCTTGATTACTGCATTCAAATTGCTTCAAGTTCTTTCCTACTTCACCTTCAAAGAAGCTGAAAGTGGAAATAAGCAATATATTATAACTATGGTTTATACTGGTTGTCTTGAATGGTCTTACATGCCCAAACCAGTAAATTTATGTTTGTATTTAGGTTGCATTAAAATGTTCAAGTATGTATTTTTATTGTATTTTATTTTTGGTACCGGGGATCGAACTCGGGATCTTGTGCTTGTGAGGCAAGCGGCGGCACCACTGAGCTAAATCCCCGGCCCTCGAGTATTTTTATTTTATTATTATTATTTTTTTTGGTTCTGGGGATCGAATTCTGGTCCTTATGCTTGCACAGCAAGTGGCGAAACCACTGAGCTAAATCCCCAGACCTCGAGTATGTATTTTTAAACGACTTCATACTTTAACCAACTGGTAATTCTTTCGGTATCAGATTAAAGGCTCTTACTGTATATCTCTTTTTCCAATTATTATTTGGATAAAATCAGAAGTCCATAGATAATTTGTCATTTCTGATCACATTTGGCAGCAGATGTCAGCATAAATCACAAAAGAACACAGAAAATAAAGCATCTCTTAAATATAAGGCATGTATTGCTCAACACATAATTCTCATTAAGAATTCAAGATGCTGAAAAGAAAATGGCAGCATCTTTCTATAATCACTTACCTATTTCTAAGAGTCAACCAGACTGCAGCTTGCTTTCTATCTCTTCCTTCAATATTTAATTTTAAGCCTAGTACTGAGGACGCTTTGGTATATATTCTGAATATCACATTCAGACTGTCACAAGGCTACCATTTTGATTTTCAATAAAGCCTCACCATTTCTCACATAAATAATTACTCTGCAGTATTCTATAAGAACAGTAGGAGGTGAAAGAAGAACAGAATTATACAGGATTCTATGAAGAAAAAAAAGAGAAGCTCGAGGCTCAATTTAACCACCATGCTGATTACGTCGCTTTGTGGTACTATATAAAAAATGTCTTACATTTGCAGTCTCAGATTTCCAGTTTATAGAACTGATCTGACTTCCAGCTCTCCTTTGCTATGATGTACTTAAAATAATCAGTTAATCATAGGGAAACTGACCTGAACCATTGAAATTAATCCTATAGGCAGCTTGAGAAATCCCTGCCTCAGGACATGTGCACATATTTCCATCAAGTTGCAGAAGGCAGCTAGACTCCCTAATGCGAATTTTCTGTAGCTTGATTTTTTGGGTTTGTTTTATGTTCTTGTGTATTGCTTTGGGAGTACTAGTCTTCATGCTAATATTTGTTTATTTAGTAATAATTATTGTGTTCCATATATTCTTTTTCTATAAATCAGTGTTCTAGACTTCCTTAAGAGACAACAGAGAATAAGAAATTTTGAGAAAGAGGGAAAGAGAGAGCAAGAGAGAAACGTAGAGGACACATGGATAGCAGTTGACAGATTATAAAATTCTCAGGGTCCTACCACTGTACGTGGCCCATCTAGCTTCATATTTCTCCACTTTCTGGCCCTCAAGGATTGCTGTGAAAAGGCTGCTTCTGTCTCTTCTTCCACTAACCTCCTTGGAAAACAAGACAACCAGAAGGTGGGAAGTGACATGGGAGGGGAGAAGGTCACCAGGGGCCCTTTTCTCTGGGAGCCACCCATGCAAGATTGAGGTACAGGAGGGCTAGGGAGAAATGGAGTCAGAAGCTAATAGCACCTTGGGCTGAATGAATCCACTCTATTCGGAGCATGAATGTTTACTGTGTATAAAATTATGCCCATGCTGAGAACCCAATGCATGAATCTGGGGCAGCAAAAAGTACCTGGGGGCCAGGAAGTATGTGTGAGAAGGAAGCAGAGGGGAAAGGCAGTAGGTGCATGTGGAGGGGGGCATGCCTCAACTTCCACACTGGTCTCTCTGCCAAACTCCATGGTCCTTGAGAGGTAAGACAATCATGTGCATCAAGGTTACAAAGAAAACCAAAGTAGGGGAGAAATGTTGCACCTTTTACACTTAGTTTTTACTTTGAGTCAATTTTATTCTTTGTCTTTTGAAAATATTTGAAGTTGTAACTTAAAAATCCAGGAAGTTCTCAAAAGAAGTAGGACTGTTACACCTCATTTAAGATGGCTAAAAGTTTTAACCAAAGGACACTACAGAGAGAGGAGAGCTCTGCTGGGAATCAGAGGCTTTGTGACCATGGCTCTGAACACCTCCTTCTTTGCACGCAGGTAAAAAGAATCCACTGCCACCCAGGGCTTTTGTGAGATGAGCACACAGGTAAAGAAATTAGCAGAGTACCTGGTGTACACATGCAGCCTTCTACAAAGGGCTCACTTGGCATGAAGCGATGTTTATCTTCCAGCCAGGGAGCCAAAACATGGGCAACAGAGAATGAAATCAGATGTTTATCAAAATGGTATTATCACATGAATGGTCACCAAGTATGAGAAAATGATTCCTTGTTTTTTTTGTTTTTTTTTTTGATTCCTTGTATTTTAGCAAGCCAAGTAGAATCCTTTCTAATGAAAGGGTCAGTTTTGGGAAACAATTCTAGAAAAGCTGTGGACTTGGTGCCTCTTTCAGCCACGCTGTTATGCAGATATCCAAGACAGCTGCTAGGAACCTCTTAGTTCATCCACCCTTCCTGGTATCCACTTATTCAGCCAGTTCATCTCAGCCTAGGTGACATGATGAGAGGAAGGTCCATTCAAATTTCAAATTAGGAAAAATTACATCATAAAGAAAATTGTCAGAAATGTAATGAGAGATTAAATCTGAGAAGAGCAAAAGAGGAAAAGAAAATTTTTTGGCTGGTTGGCAGAGGCTCTAACAGGCAGCTTGTGAGCCCATTAATGACTTGGCCTGCATCCTCAGTGTTTATTGATTCACAGCTTGTTTAACTTCTTGTATATTCCCAACCATTCCCCAAAGTGTGATATACCTCATCTACTATACAGTAGTTTAATTGCACTACAAATGAGTTTACTCAACCAATTAGAACTCCAAATACTGCTAAGATATATGCCCCAAGATTTACAAAAGTGGTACTTCCTAATTTTTTTCCAGAATCCAACTGCCGATAGAATTTAGCAGTGTTAAACCCATGTACCCATAAAATAAATGTGCGTGCACATTTCTCCACTAATAAGTCCTAGGTCATCTCCAAATATGTATGGAACTAAAAAAACAAATACTAATAAGCAAGAAGAAACTATGGGCAACAGCATGCTAGAACAATATTTCTAGGTACAGAGGTTTCAATGAGGTCTTTGAAGAAAATACAATATTACAAAATTATAATATTAGAAAGCATTTGTGGGCCACATCAAGAAATATTCCATTTGACATAATTCTGAAAACAAATCAGTGAACTGTAGAAAGGACTCACAAATATTTATTTAAGTTCTTCACTAAGTTAATGGTGTGGAAAATATTAGAGGTGAAAAAATAGAAATGTCCCTTGTGGCATAACAAAAGTCACTTTATCTCATCTGCTCATATGTGTGATAAATGGCAATAAATGTCTCTGGGGTTATTTACTGCTCTCCATTTACAGATGGAATTGGGATTAATACTTAATTAAACTGGAATTCTTGGGCTGTATAAAATGGATTGGGTCATAGTTTGTACATTAATTACCCTTCTAAACTATTTATTAATAACTCAGAAGGATCTTGAGGATCTATTGACTCTGTTCCCTGAGAAGGGGAATTGTGTGTCTATAAAAATGGATCAAGGAACTGGATAACAGGAATTCAAAGGTTCCCAACACCAATAATCAATGTTTAAGGAGATGAAAATGTTAATTTCTGATTTCATTATTATGAATGCACTAAAGTATTACAATGTACCTCATAAATATGTAAAATTACGTCAATAAAAAATTTCTTGAAACAAACCTATTTTGTATATTATGAAAAGGTACAATAGTAAAGTGACAATTTAGTGCCTGCTATGAGCTTAAATTAAGGTTATTATTTGAAAGCAAATCCTATAATGCAAATCTAGAAAATAAATCTAGCTTAAAGAAAAATCAAATGGATAAAAGAAACAGCAGTATATTATAGGATAGGGTCCAATTTTTAAAATCCTATTATAACATAAGCACTAACAAAAAAAATAACAAATATATAGCTCTGAATTTTCAAACAGTCTTATGTAATAGTCTTATTTTCTTACAAGGTTGTCTACTGGTCAGATAGGAAGTACAGGCTAATGGTAAATATGTGTGTATTTGTGTATGTACATATAGTATAAAATTACACCCCCCCCCAGGAGTCAGGTACTTCTGAACCCAGTAGGGCAGAATGAAGGAGTAGAAGCAGGAATACATAACATTTTTCTTTTACTTTATACAATCTTTCTCTCCAACCTTCTAAAATAACTCATAGGTCCCTTGCTGGGTTTTCTACTAGAGTATTCAAGAAGAAACTTTGGCAGCTTATTACACCCATCAAGGAAAGTGCAGTGATCTGAAAAGTTCACACACAATGTCTATTTGGCATAAAATAAACATGAAGAATAAATGTATTACTCAGGAATGTTAAAATATAAGGGAGCTTTTCTTGAATTACTCACCCATAGGCTCCATTGCTAATCAGTTTAATCGTTTCAAAATCACTTTCTCGAGGTTTCCTTCGAAGTTTCAGGGAAGCATTAGAGCTCTTGGGAACAAAATATAAAAGTTTAAAAGTTCAAAATTTGAGAGAATTATATCAATGGCGAAATAGATAATACTGGAATTCTATGTTATTTAATATGCCGATGTGGAGTATTCTAGCTCAAAGAACCTGGGAACAGTTTCAAAGATCAATTGCGACAACAGTGCTGAGCGCCTTCATTTAAGCCAACTCATATTTCCAAGAATTTAGCACCAGGTTCCCCCATGAAGGTGCCTTATGTGATGGGCGAGAGGGCAGCTGCAGGTTGTCTACAAATGGTTTAGTCCGAGGATTAAATGCACTAAGATCATTGAAATTTCCTCTTTTTTTTTTCCTTTTGTATATTATTGTAGTTAGTCTCATAATAATTTGTGACATTAGTCCAAAGTGACAAACCCTTCTCTGGTTTCAGCCAGAAAACAATGGGCCTAAGTGGCTGGCCATGGGTGGTGGAGGACGTGGCCTCTCTACCTCTGGTCAGGGCATGTCTATTTCATTCCTGCGGCAAGCTTTGTTAGGAAGAAGGAGCGGCTTGCAAATGAAACACTCAGATGTAGAAAGCCTGCCTTTCTTTACTTCCGTACCAGAAATCTCACAATGGTTTAGATACCAATGTTCTAAATGATGGTCTCCAAAAACTTCAGCTCAAAGGACAATAAACACAGAGCTCTTAGTAAAAAATCATCTAAGGCCTCATTTACCTTAACAGTGAAAGGGTTAACACTGTCTGTGGCCTTCTGCAGAGCCCAGTGCTCCTCACCCACCACTTTGGAAGAATTCCATGAATCCCTACTCAGCACAGTAATCTCTGAGGCTGTCATCCCACCTGTCTTTGGAAGACCTGGAACCCAGCCTCCTATCTGCCTCTTTCCCTGAGTTCCTTCACCATCCTGGGTGTCTGCAGTGTCTGCAGAGGTAATACAACCAACTCTCACCTCAGCAGTCTCAACTCTAGCAATCACAGCTCTCTGCTCTTCCCCTTGGGCTCTAACCACAGGACCTAGCTTTGGTCATCATTTACCACTTCTTCACAGGAAGCAGTTCAAGACTGGGACCGCTTAAACGTCCAGCCACTCTCATTAGGACTGCTCTTCCATGGCTTTGGATTGCAAGGTTGTGCTCAAGGCCCCTTGGCCCATGTATTCTTCTCTCCCTACTGATTTCCTTTATGTTCACTGACGACTCCTGCATCAGCTCTTCACCAGAATGCCCCCTCTGTCAAAAGATTTGATGGCTCTTCTTGGATGTTTCAAAGGAACTTCAGTCTCAACACAGTAAAAATTATGATAGTCATAAAATCAATAAAACAATTATCATTTAGCATTTACTATGCCACATTTCCTAGTGATTTTATATAGAATATTTCATTTAATCTTTATAATATCTTATGTCTATTTTATAGAGGGGAAAACTAAGGCATAGAGCATCTCCCCTGTTCCCCGGACCTAGGAAGAGGTAGAGCCAGTTTTCAAATCTAGGTAATCTGAATCCATTGTCTGGACTCCAGCCACCAGGCTAAACAGCCTATGCCTGCTTTGTGACCACCCCCAACCTGCCCCATCCTGGCTTCTCTCCTGGGGTTTACTATTTAGGAGAATGGCCCCAGCCACAAGGAACTCTTGCTTGGAACCACTGCAGCTGCCTCTTAACTGCCTTCCCCAGGGCCACTTGCCTGTTCCCTGCACTCCATCTGCTCTTTTTTAAGCCGTGACTCTGATCCGATCATCTCCTCGTTTACCTCCTCTACTCCTATCTACACATGTACTTCTCTGAAGCTCAGTTGCTTCTTGTTGCTCTTAAAAGAAAAAACAAAACCAAACAAACAAACAAACAAAAAAAACGGACACATTCAAGCAGCAGGGACCTATGTATCCAATTTTGACCCAAGCTCTCCATTCTCAATGGTCTCTCTTACTCTTAGCACTTTGTGTCTGAAATGTTCCCCCCACTTTTTATCCGAGTAATTTCTTACATGTCTGCTCAAGTATCACATTCTTACAAAATCTTTGGGGACTACCAGACTAACACAAATCTCTTTATGGTATGTTTTTAGCCGCACATGGGCTTTTTTTCTTCATAAATTTTTCTCATACTCATTGTTACTATTCTTTGTCATGAATTCTTTTTGTAAATTTCTGTTTCTCTTTGAGAGGAGGCACATTAAAACTGTATGCCTAATGCCTGGCAGTTTCTTGTATATGGAAGCAAAATAAATATTTGTTGCATAAAGTAATCGGCAAAAACTTCTCAAGCTAATGAAAGAAAAAATCAACACTGTATTTTAACAAAAAAGATACTTACACTCACTGACTCATCAGTTTCTGGTGTTTCTGCTGTCCCACTATCATAGTTCCCCAACTGAGCCATTTCTAAATTTAAGAATTAAAAAAACAAAGCTTAAGAAAAATATTGCAATTAGACAAGAGTACTAAGGTAAAAGAAAAATAATTTCTCTATTACAAAAAAGAGAAAGAAATTCACTCTGTAATCCAATATGCCCACAGGAAATCTTACATACAAGATGACAAGAACTAGAGACTCAGATTTTGATCTTGTTCATTGCAAACCTTTTCCTAGACCTCCATTTCTCACAAATACCTAGATGTAGGAACTTTGAAGATGGAACATCTGCCCCGGCTGTCAGCATTTCACAGCTGACACAATTACCATTGCTTGCAAAGGGTTTAGTGTGTTAACAACTCTGGTCATTGTCAGATATCCAAGAGATGCAAGGCTTCCTGGGTTCTGAAAGGCATCAGAAGTCCTTTGGCTACAACTCAGAAATGATTCTCAACCTGAGATGAGAATCCCTTGTTTCATTCCTTCATGTCCACTGAGCAATATCCTGCCAGTCTACTCTCAGAATGTGCAGGAGAGGCAGCCATCGTGGTTAGGAGGTCTGTGCAGATGAGAAGGCTTGGAATACCACCACCACTGGCACTTAACTTTGGGCTCTTCCTTTGTGAGATGGACCAGTATTACTTATGTCATAGGGGTTTTTATGAGTATTATACACAATAATGCATGTAAAGCTTTCAGCATGGTGACTAGAAAAAAACTCAAGTGCTAATTAAATGTTGATTGTTATTTATTATTAATTATATTGTATGAAGTATTCAGTTCTGGGCTGGATGCCACATGCTTGAAAGCCGTGTAAGTACTATCCTGGTGGTCTACTTAAAAGAGGCAAAGGGTCTAATTGCCCAACCCATGTTGGAGTGCATAGTAAATAAGAAAACCTAATTCACTTACTGTTCATTTTCATACTTTTTTTAAAAAAAAGATGTTTTATTTAAAAAGTTAATTTTCTCCAATAGCATTTTAATGTCTCAAAATCGAACGTATATGATAAAAAGTTTTTAGCTACATATGTTTGTATGTCTCTGAAATTATTTCTTAGATTATTTCATATGATCATGGTTTTATAAATACAAATACCCTGATTATTCATAAGAAATATAAACCAAAACAGTACTGGAGTATTACTTTTAAGTAAAAATTTACAAACTGCAGATTCTGAAACACTAGAGACTGATACCACTAACTTTCTCAGCTTATCTATTGGAGAAATTCCAGAATAAAAATAAACTTAATGCAAATTATATATTTTGTTGGTGCCAAATGATGCCAACATCCAATGTGTCTAGTACCTCAGATGTTCAGACTTTGAGACAAATTAAAACATACTCAGTTGGAGGAGTTAAGGAAAAAACAAAACGTAATATTGTTTAATAAAATAGCAATCATGACTTATATTTAATTAAGCAATTGCTATGTGAAACAATTACAGAGATGAACTCTTGTAATCCTCATAATAACTTTATGGATCAGTACTGCTATTATCCCATTTTTATTTTATTTAAGGAACTGAGACACAAAGAGGCTCATGAATTGCATGATCAAGGTCACAGTCCAGTTCTAGAATTCTCACCCCTAACCTTCAAAGGACAGTCCTTAGGTATATTCATTTATGTGTCTACAAGAAAGGGAAGCAAATGTAGATCAAAAACTATCCTCAAGAAAATTAAGTATCAAGAGTTAAAAAAAAACTCCTACTAAAAAGTTTACATTACTAACCTCCTAATGCATCAAAGATCACTATTAATTTTTAAACTCTTCATAAAGGCACAAAAACAGACCTCTGATTATTCACCTACCAAAGTTCGGTCTACAGTGATATTTACTGCCAGGTAAGAAAACTGTGAAGAACCAGCTCCATCTACAATTCAGGGGCTGACGCAGCCTTAACTATACCGGCGTGAAGAGTCACTATAATAGGCTTTGACAGCCTCCCCCACTCCAATTATTTTCATAAAAAAACAAATTAAAAGATGGTTCTGTTTTAAATAGAATTTCTGCTAAATAACTATTATCTGAGAAATACATATTATTCGTAAGCAGTGGGTAGTAATGGAATGGAACCAAGAATCAGCTTTTGAAGCAGGAAGCTAAAGCATCATTTTGTAATGCCTGAAGAGATTTTAAAACTCATCTAAATACCATTAAACGTCTGCCCTTTTTATTTCATTGATTTAAACCATTTCTGAAGAGTCATGATTCCAAAAGGTAAAGATGGTAATTTAAAAGCCATAGGGGAAAATCTCTCCCCAGGGAACTTTTCAGAAAAGCAGCCACCAGTCTCTGATAAGTGATGAATCTGTTGTGGTATTGCTTTCAGTACAGTATAAATTTATCTGGCATTATCTCCCCGTGATGCATGCATCATTTCACTAGGAGCAAAGACCGGATGGCTACAAGAGCAAACAAAGCAGGAAGAACAGGAGAGAGCAGGGCAGAGAGCAGCAGGCTCTCCGGCTTTAGATAGGAAAAATCTCAGTGTCAACGTCTACCTCCATCACAAACAATTGAGCAGGATAAAAGCTGTTTGCAAATTCAATTTAATGAACAAGGAAGACAATTTTGCATTAAGCAGCCAATGACTGTTTATGAGTTTTTAGGCAGTATATAACCTAAGTGTGGTAAATAACAATCCTAAACAACAATGAACAGGAAAAGATGAGGGTGGGGTTAGCAATATTAATTTTTGAAAAATCACTAAGAGGATGCTTCCTATTCTCTGTATTTAATAGAATTACATATTGTTTCATTTGAATCAACCATAAATCCTTCTATAAGCTGTTCTTTTTTAAAAAAAAGCATTCCCTTTTATCACTGCCTTTCTAGTATATTACTATTTTTCATACTTTGAGACAAATACTCAAAAAAAATTCAACATATCAATGTCACACAATTTAAAATAATCTTCATCATTGTGTTGTTTCCAAATTAAATTTAAATGTCAATTTTAAATGAATAATAGTTTTTTTAGTGATGCTTTCAAAATTAAAAGCACTCTTGGGAAGATTTCAGCTAAACTTTGCAAGAGAAAAAGTACTTGGAGAAAACTTGAAATACAAACCCTTCCAGGACAGCCTGACATTCTCAGGCTGACAGACCGCTAGACCCCAAACCCTGTCCCTGTTTTCAAATGGGGGCATGTTCATTTCTTTCTCAAGACTCAACTTACAGCTGTTTGCTTCTAATCACAATGGGTGCCAAAAAAGGGACGTTTTAATGGAGATAGCCAAAATAGGAGAGGAAAAAAAGGCTGGCTACTAAGTCTTGCCATGAGACCTGGATGTAGAAACAAGTCAAGAGTCAAACCCAATGAAGTACTCACCTTCCAGAGGGTCCTTATTGAGTCCCAGTTGGCTGATGATGTACCTGGGAATGTCAGTTTTGATGCCCTGTCCTTCTTTTGCATGACCTTCTGCTGCTTCCAATAGGTAGTAAAATTCTTCAGGATCAAATTCCTACCAAAGACAAACACAGATACAGTTCTTTGAGCCAAAATTGTCTGAGGTTTTATTAAATTCCATTTACAACATAATTGTTGTATACATGATTGTAGATTGTGCAAAAAGAAGGCTACTTGCCTTAAAAAGTACATAATTCTCACACTGAAGCCTATTCATGTTCTAAGCCAATACAGTACATTTATGCAATTGGTAACTCAAAGATAACAATAATTTCCAACACCCTTCTAATATAACTTTTCAGGTACTACGTTCACTGATGATCTTGATCTCATTGAGAAAGAAAGGTCTGGGCTGGGGTGTAGCTCAGTGGTAGAACATTTGCTCATACAAGGCCCTGGGTTCAATCCTCACTACCTCACACACAACCAAAAAAGGTCTGATTTGATTTGTGTGTGTAGAGTTTTTTTTGTTTTGTTTTGGTTTGGTTTTTTTTGGTACTGGGGATCGAACTCGGGTCCTTGGGCTTGTGCAGCAGGTGGTGAAACCACTGAGCTAAATCCCTGGCCCTGTGTGTGTATGTTTTGTGAGCTGGGGTTTGGCTATTTTCCCCAGGCTGGCACTGAACTCCTGACTATATGCCTGTGCCACCACTCCCCATTATATCCTATTTTTATTATTATTTTCTTTATTTGTGGTATTACAGATCAGATCAAGGGTTCACATCACTCTAAAATACATGCTATAGATTGATGTGTTATAAATAATTATATTTCTTAAATTTTTCTGTCCGAGCTCTTTCCCATTTTAATGCCCCAAGTAAGCACTTTTGGAATTTCAGCCTTTCACCTAACAATTACTTGAGTTTCTAAGGGCCATATAAAAATGCTCACTACAAATGTAGTAAGGCCCGACCAGTGTAAATGCTCAGTACCCTTTATAGACACCTATGATGACAGAGCAAGTCCTTAGATGATGGGTTTAAGAAGTGTCCCTGTGTACTCTGAAACTCCAGTTTCTTCACCAAAAGCAACATTTCCAAACATACTTCTAAGTCCACCCATTTCTGTCTTCAAGAGGTTATATTTTTACTTTTTCTCCTCTGATGACAAGTGATTAGTATAAAAAATTCATTTCCTCTTTTAAGGCAAGATTTGCTCTTAGCCTATCACTATTGTCCAGAAAAATAAGTTTTAATGCTAAGTGGGATTCTCCCCTAAATTAAACTCTTGCACAATTCAAAAGCTACACAGGAGAAGGAGTAAAAATTTAGTCTCCCATCAAGCTATCTTGCCAGTCACCCAGTTCTCCTCCCCAAAGGCACCCACAAAAGCTTTTCTCCTTCATGCTTCCAGACAAACTTCAGGTCAAATGGTACATTTGATTTTGTGATCCTAGGAGTCCCACCATTGATGGAAAACCCTGCCCCCACCTTCTCCCTCAGACCTCCCATTGTGTCTCATCGGGTGTTGGTATATATTTATGGAACTATGAATATTCTAATATTGTAAAACATCATAAATGTTAATTAAAATAGGACAGAATTAAAGCACTACACCTATGTGTGTAGGGGTGTGTGTTTATAATGCTAAAAAGTGTACTGTCCATGGAGTTGTAATTATTTTAATGACTAGTAGAACTTAAAAGTGAACTTTAATACTATATTAATAGTCCCTTAAAATAATTATGTTCAAAGCTTCATATTTGTTTATAGTATAGATTTAAAGCTCAGTCAAAATGCCATAAAACAAAAATTTGAAATACCAAAATGGTCACTGGCCAAAAGCATATCAGTAAAAAAATGAACTAATCTTTAAAAGTTTCACTCTTTGAGGTCTGGTTGATGTCCTTGGCTCATTTTAAAAATGTGTAATGACCACCGGTCACTATTTAGTATATCTCTGACTTCCCTCTCTCTGAATCTCAGCAACTCTGAAAATGGGAGGCACAGTATTTTAAATTAGCAGTGACATAGAGAAATAATGCTGAGATAAGTTCAAGCACATTGTTTTATGATCATCTTTTGAGTTTGATGAGAACATGATATGACTATCACTTAATACAGTACTAATTCTAGAATTCTTTCTTAAAATAAGAAAAGACAAGTCACATATGGATGTCATCATAAACATTCACTAGTCGTAGATCCTCCTGACTTTTTCCATTTAGCACTAGTGCTTGAAGTTAAATGAAACTGGAGATTTCTGATGGTTGCTGCTTTCCCACAGTTAACAATAAATAATGTAGTCACATCTAAAGGCAACTTACCAGGCACTCTAATAGCCGAGCAGGGCGGGCAATAACAATTAGGATCTTTCGGACTAGCTGTTTAATAAATGCCAATTCTCCACTTTCTGAGCGATCATGAGCCTATGAAAAAGAAGCAATGAAAAGAATAATGATACAGACTTGCTCCAAGAACTGGAAAAGAAAATCAGAAAAACATGCTAATTAGATAATTGCAAATATTAAAAAATTAAATGATTTAGAAAAATACTCTTAAAAGATAAGCAGGCATCATTTCTACATAAATGGACACTGTTAAATATCTACAAAATAGCTCTATTAGCTAAACTTTAATTGCAAAACTTTGATTTACTATCTTCATTAAAAACCCAATGTGAGGACTCTTGATGTGAACCAAGAATGAAGGGGACATTAAAAGTTTATGACATAGTAAGTACTTAGTACCAGTAGAGGCAGCTGATCAAGAACCTGAACTTTCCAGATGTTAACATCTGAGATGTGTCAAACGGCTAACACAATGATGACTGCTTTTGCTAACTGGTCATGTAACATGTTCATGAAAAACATTTCACGTATTCAATGATTAGCCTATAAATTAGTTATTTTGTCACACATGACTAGTGTGCAATGCTTATTTCAAATGTTAGCTGAAAATGTTTATATTTGCATATACATGTGAATTACAATTTTACACCTAGGCATTCAACTTAGTAAAATTTAACTGACTTAAAAATCTTTTAAAATTTCATGGTACATGTTGCTTAAGTACAATAAATGTTCTGAGAGTAAAGCTCAGTTTGTTAATAGTCACTGAAAATTTCAGTGATATATATTTTCTTGAAATCTAATAAATCTATATTAAGACTGATGTAGGACAAAATTATAATTTTTAATGTAAATCTTAAGGGAATTTTCATTAAGTTTTTATGATTTAGTATCCTCTAAAGACTTTTTTAAAGTTATCAAAGTGATATCACAGACACAGTAATGAACAATTCTTTTTTTGTTTGTTTGTTTGTTTTTTTGGTACCGGGGATCGAACTTGGGTCCTTGCACTTGCACAGCAGGCGGTAAAACCACTGAGCTAAATTCCCAGCCCTTAAATTGTACTTTTTTTTTTGGTACCAGGGATCAAACTCGAGTCCTTGCGCTTATGCGGCAGGCAGCAAAACCACTGAGCCAAATCCCCGGCCCTAGTAATGAACAATTCTTGAAGGCACTTCATCTTGACAACCCCAGTGCCCCCACAAAAAGAGCTGGCAAAAAAATTTTATGAAAAATGATTGTAAGATATCTATTGAATTTAAGCTATCAAATCAAAGGCAGTGTTTTAAAACACAGGTACAGAAACCAGACAGGTAAAAGCAAAACAACTAATATTTGAAATAAGAAAAATGACAATTGGTGAATAATTATAGATTAGAAAGTGTTCTACACACACATCTCAAATATTGGAACTGCTTTATTTCAATGTTTCTTTTGCAACAAAAATAGATTTTGAAAGATACAATGAATGCCAAGAAATATGGTTATACATCCTTAACTAAACAGAGAACCTTAAAAAAAAAAACCTAACATCTTAATGACAATTGGGCTAGACTGAAGTTTCTTCTTACTAAAATAATTGTTTTATATATTCAGGAATATAAAGACTGTCTAAAAAGCCTGAGTATATTTTGGTGGTTTCTTTCAAAGGGAAATGAGAATTTCATATGTGAGAAAACTAAAAAACAGTCAATTCTGATTATATAAATTCCATTTCAAAAATCATAAAATAATCATTTCATTCTGACTTCTAACAATCATCAGGTACATCCAGTGCCAAAACGTATGTTATATTAGTGCAAATAATATTTTATCTATCTATCTACTAGCAATAAGAAGGGAGGAAGAGCCTCGAAAGTACAAGTTCAATCCCAGGTACCAAAAACAAAAGGAAGAGTTTTGTTGAAATGACAGAATTAGCCTGAGAAAAGTGTTTCCTGGTTAGCAACAGCAGGTTTGAAAGAGGGAACGCTCATGGATACCTGTATCTGCATTTTAAGTGCTGGCCACTATAAAAAGTACTATACTATGATCTAGATCTGGGAGTAGAACTTCCTATGTATTTTGTTTTCTTTGGCTAAATACATCTCAGTGAAAAAGAGACCAGAGACACAAAAGCATTTATCTGGAATTGGCCTAGACCTCAGGACTTTAGAAAGCATCAGCACAGTCAAGCTATCAAACCTTAGGGCAAGCTTGCCTTGGATTATGCAAAAGCTTGACAATGGGAAAAATGGTGGGGGAGATAGACCTTCTGGGCACAGAGTCACAGCTGGGAACTGACAACTGCATCCCCGGAAACCAAAGCCAAGTTCCTGCAATTCAGCTTATCTAAAAGGGACAAGTTCTCCTGCGAGAGGCTTGGCACCAAACTCTGGAACAATACTGTAAATGTGACTCTTAAAATAGATTTAATTCCCACAAAAGGACGGAAGGAAACCACGTATCTGTGAAGATGAACAAGAAAACATTCTTATTCATATCCAACAATGACCTCTATGCCACAAGTATATGCTCTGGCCAAAAGAGAAATTTCTCTGAAAAGTAGTGATTTTATCTGTCACACAGCCCATTCACATGATCTTTGAAACTCTAAGATTTATTTTTAATTGCCATGAAACAATCTGCCAAGTCTGTCATACAGAAATAAAAATGGAGGCCTTTAAATCAAAATAGCTTTGGATACCAAGTCTCCCCTTTACAGGGAATCCCTAGGAAGAAACAAAAACTGCCAAACTAAACCGTTAATGATATTCTGGGAAAGAATTTTGACATTTAGGAAGAAGGATGTTACTGGGGCTGACTGCTGAGTTCCTTGGGTCTTCTCTTCTGTATTTCCAGGATTTGATAAAAAAAAAAAAAGTACAGAAAAATTAGATCATTTGGTGCTACATTGTAAGAGATCAAATATTTTGGCATGTTTCCATAGGTATTTTCTGTTTTCCTCTTTCCTTTCTATTGTTACTGAGGAATCCATAAACACGAGGAGTTAGGAATGACCTGTCTTCCTCAGTAAAGTGAAATCCAAGAGAAGACTGTTTTATACATTGTGGCTAAATGTACTGAGAGGGTCCCACAGCCTGCACCATGGTGGTAAAGGTTTTAGCTGTAGGAAGAATGGGACACTGAGGAGTGTTACATTGTTATTCTTGGAGCTGCATAGAAATATGGATTTGAAAGTTTAGGAGTAGAGGGAAGAAACCTAGCTAGTGAGGATTATAGTCTAAGCCAAGTAGTACTCATAGAAATTGGTGAGAGTCTAGTGGTTGCCTGATATAGGGAAAGAAGGAGTCTACCATGACTCAGAGTCCTACAGGTGACTGGAAAGATGGAGGATCCAATAATGAAGGAGAAGCAAGCTTGGTGGAGGTGATGCCGAGTCTAATTTTAGGCAGGCTGAGTAGCTCACTGCTGTTATGGAGGGCTGTTCAAGCAGAAAGATACCTAATAGGCAGGTGGACACATGAATTTGAAATCTCAGTGAAAGCTGCTGTTCAGAGATATAGATGGGAAGTCTTTGAGTCCAAAGACTTTAATGGAAGACAGCCAACAAGATCAACAGGAGAGAGCAGGAGAGTGGAGAAGGATGGGATCATGGGAAAAATGACTTGTAAAAAACACAAGTTGGACAAAGGAATGGAGAGGAGAAAGAGTATGAACACTGTAGTAAAATAGGCCTGTTCCAGTAAAATGGCCAGTGAACCCAACAGGAAGGACAGCAGTGAGTTTGATAAGAGGGGATCAGAAGCCACTAATGGAATAAAACTTTGGATTGTTCTGTGTCACACACTGTCCTAGGTGAATAAAGCAGATAGAATCCCTAAGTGCAGTCTTTATATTCTAGTTCAGGGCTATTAAGTGTGATCCACAGACTGGTGCCAGTCTGTAATAATCAGTGTATGATGAGCTAAGTACAGCTATTAAGAATAAGCATCTAGCAATTCTTATATGGCCAGGATGCCCAAGGACATGATCTTTTTCCTGTAAGCTTACTTTCATTTTAGTTGATGGGAGAACTCGGTCTATGCCAAGTGGGAAATTAACTAAAACAAATACCACAGACAATGTGTTTGTCCCCAAAGATAATCTAAGAGGCACTGCTTTAGTAGACTATAGTAGCTTGAAATATGAGAAATGGAAACAGGGCAGAGAAAACTGTTGGGATGTTTGGATAGGAAAGGGAAGAAAAACAGTGGCTGCTAGCCAGAGAGGAATCTTCTTATCTTACCAGAATTAAATTCTGTAGGGACAAGGACAGATGGTTTTTCTCAAAAGTTAGGATACTAATATCCCCCTTTAGTTCTGTGGAAGTATTTATATATTCATGCTTAGAGAAAACCACTGCTGATTACATTTACATGGGCATAATTTATGCCCTGTGAGATACATAAATATTATAAATGTAAACATATAGGCTAAATGGGTTTACTTGTAGGCTGCAGCTGATCAATTTCAGGCAGAAGAGCAATCTCATGCACTAATTCCATTCCACCATACACATTCCCTTCCTGTCCCCGGTGTTATCAGGGACTAGGCATGCTCCTGATAGGAGTGTTAGGCAGAGGCTGATCCTGTGTTTATCTGTCATTTTGGAAACTGGATATTTTGTTAGAAGAAGAACTGACACTAATGAAAATACAAGTTGCCATTTACTATCCAACAACACATGCAGGTTAATTAATAGGACACACGGCCTGGAAAAAGCCAGCAATTTTCCATTTAGCTATTTCAGATATTAGAATTAGATAGCACCATCAAATAATGCACATATGCTCAGTCAATTTATTACTTTATGGGTAAGGAGGGAAAATCACTGCTTCAAAATCCTTCACAATCCACTTATCCTAGCATCATATATTGAGTCCCAAGGTTCCTGTAAAGGTTATTACTTTAACTTTCTATTACTAAATATAATGCCCAGAATCAACTTAGAGGAAGTAGCAGTCAGTCTGTGGGTTTTTTCTCTCTCTCCCTTTCTTGTTTCCATGAAATGTGAGCTCCATCTCAGTTACCACCTATATGCAAAATGTCTCATAAAATATTTTTTCCAGGGAAAATGCAAGACAAATCAGAAAACTTTATAAGCACAGTGCCTGGTTCTTACCTCATGTAGTAACTTATCTAACTTGTGCTGCAATTCAAGGAAGTACCGTGAGGTGATGAGCCCCTGGTGGGATTTATCCAGACAATCTCGAGCCAGTTCAATAATTTGATGGTGAGTGAAACTAAGCACTCCATCTGCTAGGGGAAGTACGTTGTCAGGGGAGTAACTGGTGATAATTTCCTTTAGACGCTCTTCCATCTGAGCTGTAGCCTGTTTAGAAAAGACACGCACACACACACACACACACACACACACACACACACACACACACACACGCAGGTATAATATAAGGAGATACACATACGAACTTAACCATTACAGCTCCCTAGCATTTTCACAGACCTCCAAAAAGTTGTTAAATTCTGAAAATTAAATTTGAAAGAAAATTCACTTCTGGGCTGGGGGTATAGGTCAGTGGTAGAGCACTTGCTTATCATGTGTGGGGCCCTGGGTTCAATTTCCAGCACCACAAAAAAGAAAAAAACCCCTCACTCTTGCATGAGACAATAGTGGTGCACACATGTCATGATACATTTACTCAACCTCACTGATTGTACAGCACCAAAAGCAAATCCTAATGTAAATGTGGACTGTGGGTGAGAATGATGTTTCCTTGAAGGTTCATCGATTGCAAAGAAGGTACTGCTCTTGTGGGGGAGGGCAGTGATGGGGAGGCTGTGCAGGTGAGGCAGGGTGTGCATGGAAAATGTCTGTATTTTTCTATAAAGCTAAAACCTCACTGAAAAATAAGCAGAAGAAAAGGAGGGAGAAGAGGCTACCATCACCTCATCATGTGGGACAAAGATAATAAAGATTTGAAGTACAGTAAGCCCCTGATTTATGATCTAGTCCTGTTCCCAGGAGAACGTTTGTAAGTCCGATTCATTGGCAATCTGACAGTGAGTCTTATCCAGTACACCTGTGAAAGTTCACAACTTGAATATTCGTAAGTCAGGGAATTATTGCATTTGGTTGAAAATGAGTATTCCAGGATGCTTTTCTTATGATTCATCAAGTGTAAAATGGTCCATATAAGCATCTTGAAATAACTCCAATAATACCTGTGAATTGTTATGCTTTCATGTTAGATTTTGGGCCCTTAGATTGATTTAAAAAATCAAATATGTATTTAATTGCTACTGACTCAAAATTCAGGACTACTGCAAGAGTTCCACAGCCCGCAGAGTGAGCCAAGAGTTAGTTTTCTTGACTAGGTTTCAATATATCAGGAACAAGCATCTTCTATCATCTTTACCTTTTCCTCAAAATACTGTGTCACCTGCAAAAGGTCAAGGGGGTTCCCTTGGTAAAATAAATCTAAAATTTCCAACATTTATTTCCCTGTGATCACCTATTGCCTGATCAATGTTCCTAGCTTATGTGAATTATATGTGCAGGGAGATTTCCCCTTGTCTCTTTCTCTTGCTCCCCTCTCAAATCCAAACCTGCATGAACTAGCTATAGTCAGTATCTGTTTCCCTGGCGAGGCTGTGACATGTGACAAATAGCTAAAATAGTGTTAATCAATGATATCAATGCTGGGTTCATTACAAATAATAAGTACTCCAGTCCTGATTTATGAAACCCAAGATTTCCCTTTGTTCTCATGCCTAGGGCAACAAAGGTGGTGGGAAAGACATAAAAAGATTGCCTTCTCCCAAATGTGCAGAAATACTTGGGTGGGAAAAACACAGAACTGAGGTGAGGTGATGGGGACCATGAGAGAGCAGCTCTTTGCAGCCAGGAGGTTTGTCAAGAACCCTTCACAAATTGCGCGTTAGTTCAAATCAAATTCCATTGACCAGTCTAACTGGGGAACACTGCCACAGTACCTGTAGCAGTACGGTTAGAAATGTAATGGGTAAAGAGAAGAGATGTCATAGAAAATGAAAATGAGGTTGAAAAGAAAAATCAACTTTCACAAAACACCAATCTATGGCTTCTACAAGAAGAAAACTGGTCTCTGCTTAATAATACAGCAGGTCCAGAAAATAAGTACAAAGAGTCCAAAGGGTATGGAGGCCTCTGATAGCAGATCCTCCCTGTAGCACCTCCTAGACTCACCCGGGGCACGATGTACAATCAGCAGCATTCGGTGTAAAGCCATTTCAGCAAACACAGAGTGGCAAGTTCTCAGCAGTTGTTGGCTTCACATTTTAAGTTATTTTCTCTTTCTAAGAAGGCTTCAGTGATGTTTAATATAAGTCATAACTGGATTGGACCCTTACTTCCTATAATAAAACCACCTTACAAATACTAAACCTGTGTTGCCTGTTCATTTAGATTCTGGGCATCTTCAATTCAATTCATTACCTTTGGGAACCTTTCTTTGTAGACATGGTTCATCATAATTATTTCATGGTCACAGCAGGCGGGGGAACGTCCAGGGCTGCAAGCAAAGCAAATTACCCTTTTAAACTTGCCACAGCATGAAATGAAAATAAGCTTTTTATTTGTAAACAGTCAGCTGCATCAAAAGTACTATGCAAGCCTCATATGAAAAGAATGCTGTATTAGGTAATAAACTACAAAATCAGTCATTAGTACATGTGTACTCATACATACCTGCAAATGGATACTAAATAAGATTCAAAAAACAAGCTCAAGAAGTTAAATGCTACAAAATAACTGTTATAGTTCCAGGTCAGAAAGTGTTCTTCAATTGAGATTATATGTTGCACATAGTATGAGCTTACCTAGTTATGGAAATCAATTAATGAATTTCAGTATAAAACAAAATAGGGTATCTACAAACAGCAACATCTCAGACACGTTTAACAGTGTAATTTCACACTTATATCATACATCTGCGGTCTGCCACAAACCACTGGAGAGGGCCCAGTGTCTTCCCTGGCACAGGTGTCATAAGTGAAATCCATTTTCTAGTCTAACAAATATTTATTTGGGATGCTGAGGTAGGCATTATGTACAATAAGAAACAGGTATACAAGTGGTGTGTGTTTTTCTTTCTTTATTTCAGTAGTCATTGTGTTTCCTTCCTGGTGTACACTGTTAGGGTATTTTATTCCTGGGTAAATACAGCTTGCATTACATATCCCAAAAACTTCTTTAATAAAATAAAAATGGTATCCATAGCGTAAAGTGCAGTGTTTCTAGAAGAAGTGGTAAAACCTATCTTTTATTCTATGTCTCAAAATAATCTAACATGTACCACAATTACCCAAATATGGCAATATCTGATATTAGTTTATGACTCTAAATGAAGAAGATACAAAGGGAATCCCCTTCTGAGCCAGTAAACTTGGATGTTCAACTGAACACCTAATAAGCAAACTATTTTTAAAATAATAAAACCTTAATATTATATGATCAATGTATACCAACTCTGTAGCATTAAGGTCTCCTGTAGGAATTGGGCAGGGAGGTACCCTGTCCCGATTTCCCTCTTCACAGAAGGTCTATTGCCCAGGTGCTGGGATTGCTGTCAGGGGAGACTTTGAGCTGTCATCTTGTCCAGCACTGTCCTCACTGCAGAAAGTCACCTTGCTCAAGGCCTTGGGTGTCTCAGGGTGCCTTTCTAGGTGTTCTAATAACAAATCCAATGACTGAGGCACTGAAGTAGGAATATAAAAGAACGGACAACTTCCTGTGGGCTTGGCTGAAGCTGGCAGGCATTTACTGCAGGTCAACTTCTTTGTCTGCCTAATTCCACAGGGATTGATCCCCAAAGCACTCCCTAATAAACGTCCTGAACAGGAATCTGTATTTTACTCTTCTCCCTGAAGCAGCAGACTGTGATATATATTATTTGAAACGAGGTCAAAATAAAATTAGTCTAGGCAGTAGCAAATTCAGGAGACAAAAGCTCCTAAAAATTTATTCACTATACTGGAAACATAAAGTTTATTGTGGGAAGAAAGAATAAAAAGATTAAGGTGGCCTTTAAGATGGAATCTGGAAAAAATATCTTCCTATATTGCTGTACTTCCTTTTCAACTGCAGTTCCCCTCTTCATATAAGTGTTCTTGTACTATAATTAGATTGCCTTGAAATTTTCAATGGCTAGAAGTTGTACTGGTAGTCTCCTAAGGCCATCATGATTACTGTTATTGCAGCAATTAGCAAACTGTGAAAATTTAAAAGAAATAACACAACATCTTTCAATGGTAATTAACAGTGTCATTTGTCAACAGAAAAATCACACCATACTTATGGTACTTCAAAAACAAATTGACACATATATGAATTAAATGATAAAAGATCTTCACTCAACATGGTGAAAAACAGATAATCCCCGTAAGCAAGTTTTGGGCCAGGTCCACATACCTGAGACTTCGGGAACGGGGGCGCATGGGTGTGTTCCTGCACCTGTTCTCGGTGGCGATGCTTTCAGTGGTACAAAAATGTTTCGATAAGAAGTGCAGCTCATCTGGTGTTGGTTGGTATGGTAACTGGTGCAGCTTCTCCTGGGAGGAACAGGATGACTGAAACAAACCAAAGGCACGTTACAAGACTGACCTCCAAGAGAAAAATCTTGAAATGTGTGTAAGGTCAAAGTGCTAAACTTTGTGTAAGTGGAGACACCACTATTTTATAGTTCCTTTACACATTAAAATTATACTAACTAGCTGGGAGTATTAGTGCGTGCCTATAATCCCAGCACTCTAGGAGGCTAAGGTAAGTTTGATCCCAGCCTGAGCAACTTAGTGATTTAGCAAGAACCTGTCTCAAAATAAAAACTGGGGTGGGGCAGGGACTAGGGATACAGCTCACTATGAAGGTTCTGGGTTCAATCTCCAGTACTGGGGAAAAAACTGCACTAACTATAGCCTAAATGTATAAACTTTGCTGCTCTCTCTGAGGAGTCAATGTGCCTTTTATACCTTACCTCATTTGGCTAGAAACACAACTTCCCAAAAAGCGAGTCTCCTTTCCAGATAAAATATAGGCTCAATCAAAGCTACTGCAAGACAGTGACCACTGAGTGAAATGTAGGTGCACACTGTGTTACAGATTGGTTCTTAGCTGTGTTTGGGCACATCACATCTGCCCTCACAGGCCAACACTGTGACTTTTAGGTAACATCAACGATATGTTAGATGACAAATAATGTGATGAAAACTCTCTGAACAATGCATGTTGTTCTTTGATTCAATTGCCATCAATATGTGTCACAGGAAAAAGGGACGAGACGAAGAAACAGCTTTTCTCACGGGGAACCCCCACCCTGGCTGAGATCATCATTTTTTTAATAGCTTCAGTGTTAATAAATCCTTGCCTGTAGATTTGCTTTTTGAAAATCTTCACAGAACAGCTAGATAACACTGCTTTTCAATCAATCTGAGGTCTATAAGTATAGAGCAAAGAAACCACAGTATTCGTTGTTGTTTTGGTTTTAGTGAGAGGTACACTCTGTAAGCAAGTCTAAGGAAAGAGGTCCAGAAACTTTTAAGTAGGGGATTGAACCCACTACCTTTGCCCTGAGCTACATTCTCAGCCCTTTTACTTAAGTTTGAGACATGGTATTGCTAAGTTGCCCAAGCTGGACTTAAACTTGTGATCTTCATGCCTTAGCCTTCCAGAGAGATTTACCAGCATGCACTACCATGTGGCTGGCTTGAAAAAAAACCCTGTTATTATATTAAGAGTACCCTATAAATACTGAATCATTTCAATGCAGTAACACTAGAAATTAATGACTATGGCTTAAAAACATTTGCATACCTTAAAATTATAAAATGCTTTAGTAACTACATACGGAGACAGTATATCCTAAGACACAGAGATTTTTATAATGTAATGAGATTATGTTATAAGCCATAAAAATGAGAACACTACTAGAAAGATGAGATAAACCAAAGCTTTATTCAGAACAAAGAGGCACAGCCTTAAATACTTTCAATATGAAAAAAATAAAGCCCATGAACTGAATCAGTTCAAGAAATCAGCAAAATAATAAAATCAATTCAAGCAGGAGAAAGTGGTAATGACAACAGCAAAGACAAGGAAGTTAGCAAGTAGAAAAACAGAACTAACCACTTGCAAGTCCAATTATCTGAATATAAGATAACCAAAAATTGCATATTTTTCATTAATTTTTATGAGATAACAGGAAATATAAAAATGACATTTTTATCAAGTTTATTTAATAAGAGAATTGACTGGTTGAAATGATGCCTGTCCAAATGGCACTGGTCGGGATAGTACTTAAACACACTGCCCAAGTGACACTCGGGTTATACTGTTAAGAATTTATACATAGGACTGGAGGTGTAACTCAGTAGTAGAGTACTTGCTTAGTAAAGTGAAAGCCCAGGTTCAATCCCCAGTATCACAAGAAAGAAAGGAAAAGTAAAAAAATGTTTCCATATATCCCAAAGTAAGTCAATATCCACATTTTTGTATCCAAGATTTCAAAACTTACAACCCCAAAGGTTTGTTCATAATTACTTTGGATGGCAAAGCATCAACTGAGCTGATGGACAGCTATTTAAAATATTTATTTAATCTACTTAATGTTCAGGTTGCTATACAAATATTAATATATTTGACTATGAGCTGTTGTCCCGATTGTTGCTGGGCTGTTATGTTCGGTACAGACATCATGATACATTTCTAAAATGAAAATGAATTCCAGAACACACCAGGCCCAAGAATGTCACAGAAGCCATTATGGAGCTGAACTTGCACAGGGATAATACCAACCTATGTTAGCAGGCGCAGCTGCAAGGATGGGTGGGGCAGGGCTTCAGTGCTGTCTTTAACACTTTATCAAACATAATACAAATCAGTTCCTCAAAACAGCTGTGGCGAATGTAACAAAATGGTAACATCTGTTAACTCTAAGGGAGTTGTTGTGCCTGTGTTATAAATTAATGGATGACTCCATAAGAAAGTGGCCCATGTTTAGCAATAGCGAATCTGTTACACTGATTGATGCAGCGGTGTAAGTGGGAGTCGTAACCTTGACAGTGCTAGAGGAACCAAGACACCAGGGGTTTCACTGGGAAGAGCTCCTTTGTTTTTATTTTTTGAATTTTTTATTAGTACACACTTGTAGTACATAATATTTACATTCATCCCAGGAGTAGGTACATGTATTTAACACATCTTGATTCTTTTTATTCCCCTTCCCCTCCCCTCCCTCTATCTCTACATCCCCTTCTCCTATTTTTTTTTTTTAGTTCATATTTGCAATATGTAATGACTATATTCATTGTGGGTAGCTGGTGCATGTCCATGGGATATCTTAAATCTTTTTATGTCCCCTTCCCATTTGCAAAGAAGTTTCTCCTTTTCATCTCAGGTGGAAAAGCAAGATATAAACGGCAATAGAGTCAAAGCCAAGGAGGCCAAGGAGAACCTAGGACACTGGGGAAAATCACAGGCCAGCAAAATGGCTTGGTGGCGACTCCAAAGGTACCAAAGGGAGCCCCCAAAATGAGATACATTAAGCAACAAAGAAGGACAAGTTCAGTTTCAGCAGAGATGAGGGACTCAGAGGAGCACTTGCAAAGCCAGTGAACAGAGCTTCCAGGATGACAGAGAGATGCATGTGCTGTCTCCAAGACCTCATGCATTTTTTGTTTTTTGAAGATGGGGTCTTGCTACATTGCTCAGGCTGGTATTGAACTTCCTGGGCTCAAGAAATCCTCCTGTTCCAGCCTCCTGAATAGCTGGGACTACAGGCATGCACCACCATGTCTGGCTCTCATGTGCTTACTGAAAAGGTCCCTCTGTTGCTCTAAGCATCTTTGAGGAATCCCTCTTTTAGAAGAGTTTGCAGAATTAGGTTGGGAGTTTTCCAATAAACTAAGTCTTGTTACTTCATATTTCTGTAAGTGTAGTGCTAGTGAGTCTCATTACTACTAGTTTTCATATGACTTTTGGCTATACCATAAATCAAATCCACTTTCAAAGAATGCAGATTTACCCAAAAAAAGTGTGCCACTTTTTTTTCAAGGCAATTAAGTTCCAAATAAACATCATTCAAATAACCATTTAGTCTCTCAAGATAACCGTTTTGCAAAGGATAGTGTTCATATGCATACAAAAGTTTCTACTTGTTATTTATTAAAAGTAATATAATTTCATAGGCATACCTCATATATATAGGTATTTATATTCTTATTTCCATTCTTTCCCTCAGCAGGAAATAATTTACCTGGTGAGAGATATATGGAGGGATGTCTTCCTACTACTACTGCAATTCCATATTACTTATTTGAAAATTAAAAATTATGATTTGAATGTTGTCTTGGAAAAGTTCTATGAATTAATTCTAACTGCAAAATTTGATGCTAAAAGAAGTTGCAATAGTAAATACTCTCTGGGAGGACTGATTAATGTCATAGGGCCAAATCTTACCAATTTCAGAATACAGCATTTTTAACATTTGGCAGTTTAATACTTTCCATAATATCCAAAGGATAAAAATATAATAATGTTGACATTTCAGCATAAGTAGTTCTAGAGTTCAGGTAATACCACAATTATCTGTGAAACTTGAACTGTACTTTCAGAATCCTTATAATTTTATCTGTAGATACCCTATAGTTTTATTTAAAATAACCAACGTCCATCTTTGGTTGCCTAAATGACTAATAGTTAATGAGAAATCCAGGAGTGGTTCAGATTAGACTGTGGAAAGACAAACCTGTAGCAACCAAGGAGTTTTGCATGAATTTGTCCCTGACATTGAAAGGACAAGGACACAGTGAAACTGAGGAATGACGAGAAGCAGCTTCTCTAGTTTTTGCTCCTTACTTTTACCAACAACCAGTAAGAAGATGAGTGAGAGAGAGAGAGAGAGAGAAAAGAGTTTTTGTGCAATAGCAACTTCAGTCCACAGACTAAATGGCTCCTATGTCTTCTGGCAAAAAGAGTACTTTTAGAAGCTAAAAATTTCATTTGGAAGGAAAGAAAAGGTACACTGAGATCAGCAGTCAGCTGTATAACACTTTCTCTGATAAATAAATATGAAAAGAGATGTTAGAAGCAGAATATTTGTGCTTGGTTAAAAACAGTCTTAGGGGACTTGTTCTTTAGGTGCATACAGAAGTTATTCCAGTATGACAGATGGATGGGTCAGGTTTATTACAAGGTTAAAGAAACTAATGTAAATTTCTTCAAAAGAGCTAAGAGTTCAGCATCCAGATAACTTGCTGTGTTCATATTGATAGAGGGGGTGGTAAACAGCCCCTCAATTAATTCTGATTCGGGGCTCTGATTCATAAAGTCAGGGAAACAACAGCACATTCATCCCATTTGGTGCCAGGATTTAGTGAGCTGGTGCATTTTAAGAATTTGACTAGTGCCTATCTCCGAATAACTATTGTAAAAGCATTATTTAAAAAATTACACCCAATGGAATCTCATTGTGTGTAGTTCATCCTTTCTTTGTAGAGTCACTTTTTAAAATGGTGTACAATTTACTAGATGTGGAATGAAGAAAGATCCTGCATTGTCTCCTATTTTTCTTCCAAAAGAGATTTTTAGATCTGAACTCTCATAAAACCTGATAGAAGGCAATGCTGGGTTGAAATAAAAGAATTTGGGGTCAGGAAATATGAACTTAAACATCAAGGACAGGAAGTATTAAATGAGAATATGTATGGGATATTTGCTGTTTGACTCTTAATTAAAACTGCCCAAAGGTCTGGGGAAGGATAGCACCTTAAATTTTAAAAATTACTTTTTCTTTCCTTTTTTTGGTCAATGATTTTGAGCATTCAGTTTTACACTGAGGTTTTAGAGATTTTCAACATCTGAGATATGGGCTAATAAGCAACTATGGTTACTGCATAATAGCCAAGGATGACTTCATATTACTTACTTAGTGGCAATTTTATCCAGTAGTACTAATCAGGATTTTTACTAATGTGAAGCTGATGTGCCACTGAAACTACTCAAGACTGTCAGGATGTTTGTCCAAAATGATCTAAATGGACAGTAGATCCACATACCAAAAATAATGGAATCATGGATGAGAAAAGTAAATGGCCTCTCCTTTATAAAATACTAGGAAGAAGTAACAAAAATAACGCAATAGATTTTAACAATTTGATTTTGATGATGCTCCAGAAAGTCCACATTTCATTACACACGAGGTTCTGGAAACACATAATAGAAAACAGTGGTGACACCAGTTAGAGTTAATCTACTTAATTGTGTGTGGGGTTTTTTCGTGTGTGTCAATTCAAGTATTCCGAGGTGGCTGAATGCATGTGCCTACCACAGTGCTGTGGGCTGTAAAATCCACACTAGATGGCTATCTCTAAGCAATAAACTATGGACTTTGACAAAATAAGGAAGGATATAAATTAGAAGGGGATCCACAGCCATAAGTTCACATTCCTGGCTGGCACATGCGCATCCAGGCTACCTCATTAGGTATTTATTGAACACTCGGACTTCCTGGGTCTTTCTAAATGAGCACCTGGTTTCTGAAGCCCTGTGGACACAGACCCCCCACAACACCACCAACTTCAGCTGGGAATGCATGTATCTAATCTACTGACCTGTGTCCTATAATTGCCAGGCCTCTTGCTGAAATGTTATAGTTTGAGGCAAGAGCCATGGTTCCATCTTGTCTCTATTTATTTTAACTTCTAAGTTCTTTTCATTTCTCCTTAAAAGTTTTTACCTAGAAGGCACACATTTAAGGCTTGCCTTTGTTGTTGTTGTTGTTGTTCTTTGAAGGACAGAGAAAACAAAACAAAGTAAACCTCTAAGCCACACAGGATAAAAACCAAGTCCATCAAAGTTTAATGGCATTTTCAGCACTAATATCACTGGCATGGAACCAAAGCAATAAAATCAGATTGTGTTTTTCTCCCCAAACTACACCAAATGGTACTAAAATGAAAGCTCCCAGTTGCCTGCAAACTTGGGATCCTGGGCCTTACACAATTTATGCACTATAGTTCAGAAGCCTGCAGCAAAATTGTGTCCTTTTTATGTCTGTCAGGACACCATTTGATGTGTAACCTATTCAGAGTGCCAGACATATGGAATTTATCTTCTCCTTCCTACCAGGAAACTTCCAGAGAAAACACTGCCTACGTATTAGCTCTGAAATTTAAAGAGAGAGAGAAAAAAAAATCAGGCACTTACAGAGACGGTGGAGCTGGGTGTGTTTGTCCCATAGCCAGAAGAGGGGAGGGAAGCCAGTGACCAGCGGCGACCATCAGTCCTATTGAGAAAAGGAGTTTAGCTGAGGCCAACACTGGAGTACTGTTACATGGGAACCCCAGGGAAATGAGTATTTTTAGTCAAATGAATGACACAAACATAGTCTGTGAGGATGTGGAAATGTTCAGCCAGGATCAGGGTAAACAAATATTATACAGCAGGTTGACTTTTATTTAAAATGAATCAATACATCCAAAGAAGTAGAAAGTGAATGGGTTGATCCATAGTATTGATCTCTCACTAATACAGTTTGACAAAATGAATAACAGGGATAATTACAATGGTCAGACTCAGCAGATTCAAATGAATACAAATAGAAAGAGAGTGGGCACTCACATCTGGGAACTGATAACCACAGCCCATAATCTTTACAAGAGCCTGAATTCCAGCATGGTACCAATGCCTCTGGGCAGGTTCAGTGCCTCTTTAACACATTCCACTTAGGATTTCCAAGGGAACCAACGGTTTTGCTCAACACATTTAGCAGTGGCTGGTGAAAACTAAGTGGCAAATAATTTTAGCACTGCTCAGAATCTCTGAAGAGTTATTGCTTTCTGACATGACCTGGTTTCATAAAGTGCTCTGGCCATGGACAGTAGGGCAGGAGCAGAAATTTTCCATGCAACAGAACCTAAGGCAAGGAATATAACCATCTTCTCCAGTGTTAGAGGGAGAGCTGTCAGGAGCTTGGGAAAGTGTATGCTCTAATGGTGAGAAGATGGCGGCTCTGAGATGGTGGACTCCAGTCATGAATTAGGATCACTACAAGGATATATGATGAGTTAATGTAATAACAGAGACAATACTGCTGTTAGGGCAAGGGGATAGCACATAGCAGATTATCTGTGATCAGCATTCCAGAGCTAATCCTTTTTTAGAAATTTTGAATAAGACTGTGCCTTAAAAATCATAAAACATGGTGCAAACAAATACATGCATATTTGCCAAGAAGAAAAACAGGAAAAATATACATTATACAGAGCAACATTGTATTTTACATATAGCATCATATATAGACTTTTTATAATTTGTGATTATATTAATCAAGCAAGGGAGAGACAAGAAGAGACAGAATTTACCAGAGATACATCACAATTCACTGAAGTCAGGGAATTCAATATCATTAGATTTGAATTTGAAAAACCACAATTAGATGTTCATATAAAAAACTGACATTCTATCCTGACATTCAAACGAAACTGTATTATCATAGACTACCATGGATGGTACCTCCAATAAATGCACATGGTCCACAAAGACAAAACAAAGAAAATCAAGTGGACAAATCACAGAACTACTACAATGTTAAGATTTCAGTAGAATTTACCTGTCATTTCTGTGACCATGATTGGAGTACAATTGAATCAAGTAGTTAAAAAAAAAAGCAAAATAAGATGTTTATAAATACGTCAGATAAAAGGATTTGGGAAAACTAAGTTAAATGTAGTTTGAAAGCATTTTTAAACAACTTAAAATATTAAAGATTTAGGAAGAAAATAATTATAATAATACATTTATAAAGAGATCCAACTATCAATTATGGACACAGGTTAACCCTATTTTACTTGGCTACTTATTAAAGTCTTTAAAATCCATGCCTTTTAAAAGCTCTTCCCATTAGAAAAGGTACATTTTAAGTAATTTCAATTTAGAAAAGAAAACAGTATGATTTTAAAAGAATCATTCAGTCCATTTAATAGCAATTATCAGAAACTAGTCTCTGGAAAGCATGAGGGACACAATTTCCCCTACCATGATTTTGTTTTGTGATTCATTAACTCTCCTTTCCCTCCAGGATCAATGAACATATTTCAGATGGATGAACAATTCCAAGAAGAGACACATTCTTATGGTTATAAAGCATACATTACGTTTACTTAGTCCAGAAAACACACTAGGAGGGTATTTAAACATGAATGTGCTCAGTGGTCTGTACAGCTATTGACCAGAAATAATTTATATCCTATAAAGTTCCCTAAGTTCTCCATGTCTGTTTACTTAAATGGAGCAAATGGACCACTGCATTTTCATTACCATGACAACTGCACGTCAGAAGTTACTATATATGCTATATGCAGTACTTGTGAGAGCGCATGACTATTTTTTCATGAAAGCTATCACACAAGTGCAATTTGGAGCCTATAACAATGCTGTTTTTTTCTTTGCAGTAGCTACCAATAAAATGTTATCCAAAGACAAAGCTACATCCTTACCAAACCAACAAGGCTTTTTTTTAAAGGAGTCTTTTCCTTGTGGGTGGAAATCTCAATATTACAGTAAATGAAAAATAAGAAGGGAAAAACATCTGATGGGAACACAGGACACAAAGAATTGACAAAATCACTTGACTAGTCACAAAAATGTAGACTAATATGGTATATAAAAAAAAATGAAAAGCTCTTAATATCAACTTGTCTATTTTAACTGCATGAAGAGGAAGCAGATTTCCTCATTTGTTTAATTGTTGTAGTCACCAGAAGTATATTCTAGCAAAGGACAGAACAAATTGAACTACGCAGATTAATGTAACAAACTAAAATCTTCTCCAGAAAGAATTCTGAAAGATTACAATGATGCCTTCATTCATGAATTTAATTCTTTCCATGATTCTGCTCACAAAATTCACTCCACAATTCTGGTTCCAATATTGCAATTCTGCAGCCAGAATTGTGGAAAGAATTAAGTTTGTGAACTGAGGTACCACTGTAACTACGAGGATGGCCTAGTTAGCAGTGCTCAACAAGTTTATGATGACCATAACCCAGCAGGCAAATCTGTTCTACTAATTTGCTTGTGGAAATATATTCTGAGATTCAATCTGGCAAATAACAACTAGCCAACTAGGAGAGATCTATGGTATTTATTCAAGAGCACTAGATCTCCAATGAAAGTGCAAACAATTTATAACATGTAAACCCTGGAAACTTCTGGGACAAGTGAGACATTATTACCTCCATCTTACCAGCAGGGGAAGAAAATAGTAAGTAACTGCACAATCAGATGGATTGTAAATCAGTACACGTTGAGTATCCCTCATTCTTGGGACTAGAAGTGCTTCCAATTTGGGTATTTTTTGTCTTTTGGAGTATTTGTATAGACCTTACTGGTTGAGTATCCCTACGCTGTAAACCTAAAATCTGAAATTTTTTTGAGCATCATTTTGCTGCTCATAAAAAATTTTAATAGTGCTCAAAATATTTCAGATTTTGGAACATTCTGGATTTTGAGTTTTCTTATTAGGGATGCTCAATCTGTATTACAATGGGCAACATGAAAATGTTTCCTTTCTTCAGATAAAATGTGTGATATTATGATGCTCATTTTTATCCTTTTAGAAGTCCATCTTAAAAATTAACTTGAAACCTTTAGTCTTGAATCTGTATTAAGAACTATGAAAAGAAAGTGTATCATACTTTATAGTCTGTAATTTGACTACTATATTACAGGGTGTGTCTACTGGGAGAGTATTGTCACAATGTGAGAATAGATTCATAAGCCTGACCTTTATCTCTTCACCCAAGAATAATTTTAAAGATAGACCAGTATTTCCTCTCTAAGACTAAATTTACAAAACAATAAACTGTGAAAGTCTCAAAATGGCATTTATGCTTAAAAGCTCAGAAATTCACAGCAAATGGAAGGGAATGGAGACCCCTGGATAGATTCTCCATGGTTCCTAAATGAAAATCAGCTCTAGAATAGAAGAGAAAGACTCCCAGATGTTAAATATAAAATGCCAATTTGAATTTTTATAATGAACACAGAGTTCTGTTTACTTGAATACAAGTTTAAAAAGATGATCGCTCATGTCCTAATCTAAATTAATACTCTCTGAACAGTGTGGAGGGAGTTCCAGCTGGAGTTCATGCAAAATGAACCCGAGGTCTCCAGCGATAATCTCCTGTCACGCTTATGGTTTATTTGTCAAAAATTAGCATGCTTGGGGGTTTGTATATTTTTCAGAACACAGAGAAACCAGATTCATCTGTCCTTCATTCAGCCACTTAATTATTAGATTCTCCATTTTTATAAATCTGGCAAGATTAAGAGACTGTGATTTCTGTCATGTTTTAAAGGCATGCTGTAATGTGATTTGCATTTTTCTTATCACTCAAAGTAATTAAGTATATGCATCTTTAAAAAGAGATGTGTTGTAAAGATTATGGCGAGTACTTGTTTATTGATTTTCATAGGTTCTCTCCCCTCTTGGAATAGTAGCACTACTATGAATTGATCATCTGGAGAAGCAGACTTTCTCAGACTAGTTTTCATATTTTCTTTATAGTACTCAGTATGAGGAACTAAAAAAATTAAAGTTGGAATTCAGGGAGGGCCTGGGGGAGTATGGGTCTTAATAAGGTCTTTGGAGATGATATCCTAATCTCTCTAGTATCTTCCTCACAGTGGGACAACACATAGGGATTTAGCATATGATGAGAAAAGACTAAACTAATGAAAGAACATTCCTTTTGGGCTTGAGGCTGATATTGGAATCTTAATTATACAGAATTCTGAAAAATGCTGTAAGCATACCTTTCTCTCTGGATTTTGTGACATAAAATATATTATGTGCTGACAAACAGCACTGAGGATACTTCAGGCTTTGCTGATTAATACCACGTGTAAGAACACATATTTTTTAAAATGTACCTCTGTGCTTTTGCTAAGTGCTACATTAATCCATTTCAGGACAAAGTTGGGCCTCTGATGAAAATTTAGCAAAGATCTAGGGCATTCAGACCACAAAGCAAACTTACCCTGAATACGCAGAGTTCTGACTGAAAGCGCATTTTGCTATCTCTTTTTCTTGGGTAGAAGAGGCCAAGATATGTATATGCATGTCAGAAGATGAGAGGAGTAGAGGTAAAGGCAAATGTTTGAATCTGACAGGGTGAAGTACACTGATTCCATGTACAAAACACAGAGAAATGGCTGAGTACACTCTTCTGCCTTGGCTAAACCACAGGAAAGACCATTCTTGAAGACTGGATATTCCTTCAATCATTCTGAGCAACTATCCCCCACCCCGCCCTTTCACTCAGTGCCCCAGAGAGAAGACATAGCTCTTTACTCTTTGGTGCCTAATTCTAAATATGATAAAGCAAAGACACAAAACATTCTACAGACCAAGTGTGTGTGTGTGTGTGTGTGTGTGTGTGTTTTGAGAGGGATCACTGAATGGATGGCTTGATGTTTCCAAATAGTAGAGCATCTCACAGTTTTTACCTTGTGACCCCAATAAGGTAATTTCTGTAAAAAGTGTTTCAATAACAAATTGCACTGGGACACAGATGAACTGAGCCTCTGTTTTATCAGCTCAGACAATTTAGAAAAAAAAATGATGCATGCACTGCAGAATATAAGGCATGCAGTAGGGATGGGAGAAAAGACAGAACGGAGGTTTACTGCCCTTTCTGGGACCTCTCTGCCTATGAAAGGACCAAGAGATGGACCCATAAATCTAACATAATGCAGAGGTCATTATTAAAACTGTTAAAGCAGGTGTGTCACACCTATGTCTTTTGGCCAGAGGAGCTTCTAAGAAGGCCTTATGTGATAATAACCAGGACCCCACAAGACAGATGGCGGGAAAAGGGTTAGGAGCAGGATGGGGCAGGGAAATATGTAATAATATTACAACTCACTCGCAGGTCCTTACCTCCGTGCAAAGGAAAAATGGGCTGAGGCACTGGGGGAGAAATTTCTTGGACTATCTTGAGGGCTATTTCCTGTAGAGAAAAAGGAGAAAATAATTACAACATGATTTTGTTTTTATAGCATGAACCATATCCAGAATTTTCTCCTTAGTAATAAGTTTCTTTACATTCCTGCAAAATGTCCTTTCCCTTACCAGTGTTTTAGTTTAACTTGGAGTAGAGATTCAGAGGGGAGGGGCAAGTTCCGGCACAGCTTTCCATGTGTGCAAGACACATGAATACACACATGTGCCCAGATCACCAACGCACAGTCCTCTGAATCTTCAGTAACTTACGTATTTCAGCCCTATAGAATAACAAATATATAAATATCTTGGGTATGATCCTTCACATATGCTAATAATTCAAAGATTAGAATGGATGCGTAAGCATATGCTTTAATTGGGAGGTGCTTTCTGTTTGGGGGAGACAGCCTTAATAACAGTCTGGGTTCTCACAAATAAATGCTTATGTTACAAAGTACACATTGAAAAGGCAGATATGGCCCAGTGTGATGGTGCACGACTGTAATCCTAGCTACTTGAGAGGCTGAAGTAAGAGGATCACATTTGGAGGCTAGTCTGTGCTACATAGTGAGACTGTCTCAAAATAAAAATATTTGGTGACACAGCTCAGTGCTCCCTGGGTTCAATCCCCAGTGTCTCCCTCATCTGTCTCTCTCTTACTCTGTCTGTCTGCCTATCTCTTTGCCTCTTTCTCTCTCTGTCTGTCTCTCTTTCACTCATACAGAGATATGTCAAAAATAATCATAAAATACAAGGAAGAAACCAGCCATCTAGACCTATTTCTAAAATGACCCAGATCTATCCTAGCATCTCTGGAGCGGCCAGCAGGATCACCCCTTGTCAATATTTTCCTCAACAGTCTCTCTGCTCCTAAGTGATGGACTGCCTGGCCAGGCATCCTCCAAAAGCCACAGCAACACAGAAACTGGCAGCACGTGTTCCCCAAGTCCTTCAGAGGCAGAGTGGAGTGCTGATTGCTCAAGGAAGGAGGGCAGCTCCTCTGGGGCTTGTTACTTTCTCCATTAGCCCACTCAACCTGCTGCTGATCATTGAGAAAGCTTGGCAGGCAGCTGGCGAGGGCAAGTTCAAGACACTCCAGACCATCATGCTTCCCTCTGCATGTTTAATTAGACTGGTGGAACTGTCTGAGGAATGCATGTGGGCCAGTAGCTGGTTTCAGTAAGGAGGTGAGGAAAAGCTGTAAAGCAATCCTGTGCATTCTTGGAAAATGGAAAATAAACCAGGAAGATGTGTTTCACTCCTAACAGCAAGAGAGTTGGCACAATACTGGTTTCTTAGTGAAAGGGACAACTGTAATCAGCTCTAAGGAATAGAAGATTTCATTTTGCTGTCAGTACCTGGCTGTAAAGGTAAACAATTTATTATCATTGTGCAAAAAAGAATAGACTAACACATTAAGGAAGAGAAGTTTAGTGTTACCTTGAGGACTTCTGGAGTGGCTACATCTCTACTGAAATTTTTCAATTAACTTAAGGTTGCAAATTTTATAGTGATGCCTTCAACAGATGCCATTAACTTTATGACAGACAGCACAATCAAAGCAATTCAAAGAGGAAGTGCTGAGAAGCCTAGATTCTTTATGGAGAGGGAATCAACAAACATTCTTCCCCCTGCTGCAATGAAATTTATCATGCCTTTGCATCTGGTCTTCCTTGGGCCCCTGGAGAAAAGGATTTTGGTTTTTTTTCCATCCAGTAAACAAGGATTCATTTTTGTCTCTTTATCTACGCTGTTAAATTCTGTTATTTGTACTTCTCTCAACAGCCTTCATTTGCCACCCCTAACTTACATAGTGCGGAGTGATCAAAATACATGGTGAGTGTTTACATTTTAAAAAATTATTATAGTAAAAGACACACTGCCATTACTCCTTCTCAAAATACTCCCCCTGGCTTCAAACACACTCATCCCGTCATTCTCCTTTCTGAAGCAGTTCAGGAAGTTCTGTGTCATGAATGTCTTTATGAGCTATGATAAAAAATGCAGTGAATGCTGCTGCCAAGTGTTATTCAATGGAAAAGCAGGCTTGTTAAAAACATTACAGTGTGTCCTCATCCACCTTATTCATCAGACCTGCCACGGTGAGACTTCTGACCCTTTTCCAAAGTCAAAACGACTATGAAAAGTAAGCATTTTGAACTGATTGAGGACATCCTGGCTGATATAACTATGCAACTAAAGACAAGAAAAAGGACTTCCAGAACTGCTCCAGAAAGTGGCAAGAACAATAAGATTGTTGTGTGTTTGAAGCAAGCCGGAGTATTTTGAGGGGAATAATGGCAATGTTTTCCATTACACTGACTATTATATCCCATATTCCTTTAAAACCCCCGATATTTTAAGAAGGCTAAAAAATTTGCTTTCTAAAGCAAATGTTCTAATGCCAGAACTCTTTGCATATATTTTATTTCTTTTTATTTGGGAAAAAATATGCACTTTGTTCACAAACCACATAGCATAAATTACCATTAAATTATTTGGAATAACAAATGTTAATTTGAAGCCAAATTTTGAGAAAAAAAAATCCCTGTGACTTCATTCATTTAAAATGAAATAATAAAACCAAGAAAACCTGCCTCAAATTCTTAGCTTGTGTTTTTCGTAAAGAAAATATTATACTGTATCTGGAAATTCAAGTGATATCTACCAGAAATTTTAGAGAGCTCAGTAACTATTTTAAAAAATCTGGAGGGGGAATAATCGAGGCATTAATTCTTTTCACTTTTAGAGATTTTAATAAGTGTCCCTCAGGAAACCATGTAACATTTTATACTGCATGGTAACTCATCACCTTGAGGTTTGATGGGCAGAGATACAGAGGCAAGTTGATCTAACTGCTCTTAAAAAAAAAATCATTAACCATCTCTCATCTTCAGATTTGACCTTTACATCTTCCCTGCCCTTTTACGAGTATTAATTGAATATGTTTTTCACTTTCATCTCATCTACTCCTACACTGCTATAAAATCAAATCCAAATTCCCACATCTTCAACTTGAAGACTATAGAGATATTTGCATTATCTTAATGATTCTTTTTTTCATATAAGATTGAAAGGCATAATGTCTTTTGTTGTGCTGTCGTGGCTGCCTTGATGTCCCAAATCAAATAAAAATATTTACCTTTCATTTTGACTTTAGGGAAGAGTCAAAAGTCACATGGTACCAGATTCAGCAAATAAAGTGAACAAGGACACATCATAATGCTTTTGTAAGCATGCCTTTCCATTAAATGTGGCACTCAGCAACAGCAGTCACCATAATTTTTATCACATCTAGTAATGACATTCACAAAAAAGCACTTCCAGAACTGCTTCAGAAAGTGGCAATAATGAATGAACAAAGAATGAATGAACAAGTATATTCAAAATGTGTGGGTACATTTTGAGAGGGATTAGATTAATGGCAAAATGTCTTTTACCGTAATGATTTTTTTTCATTTAAACATTTACTGTAGTTTTTGATCATCCCTTGAATACATAACACATACACAATCGTGTGTTGCTTAAGGACTAGATGGGTTCTGAGACGCATTTCTAGGTAATTTCCTAACAGTGTGAACATCACAGAATACACTTTCACAAACTATGATGGTAGCCATGTCACAAAGTGACATAATTTTATGGGACCACCACTGTATATGTGGTCCATCAATGTTTTGGCAGTGCAGCCAACAGGACTTGCTGAAAAATGGGGTTAAAAGAATTATGTGATGCATGATTATATGCATTATCATTAAGGGTCCTAAATGTCATGGGGTGTTAGAGAAAGTAAGTGAGAGAGAAGTGGGCCAGATCACCCAAGGACAAGAGCCTACAGCTCAATTTGAAGGCAGTTCAGTAAGCTTTAGATAAAAGGAGGAATAGAAGGGAGGCTAGGAAAACAACTCATACTGCAAGGAGGACAAGAGAGTCTCTCAGCTGGAGAGAATTCAGACTGGTGAAGCCAATGAGCTTGAACTACGTCCGTTGGTCTGAGCCCAGTAAGGGTGTACAAAGGAGTGTCAGAAGAGGAGGAGCTAAGCTACATCTGGATGTGCAAGGCCAACAGAAAGAATACTCTGGTGGTCAAACCAAGTGGAACTGGTGGCAGGTTAGGAACAAGTGATGAAAAAGAGTTTGGACTAAAAGTGGCTGCCATCTCCAATGTGGCAGGACTGAGAGAATAGGATGACAAATCCACTCATAGGGAATCTTGGGAGAGAAGTGCATTGTGGTGGTAACAGAAGAAAAGGGTAACTGATGCAGATGTCACTGTCATTCAGTTTTCCTCAGGGAGAAATTGTAAGATTATCAGATTAGATACGTAGAAGTAAATGTTTGAAGTCTTTGTTCTTATTGGAAGTAAAAATTGATTTCTACTTGGTCTCTGAAGATTTAATGACACTGTTTTGTTATGCAGTGATCAGAATGCTGCTAATTTAGAGCAGATCAAATGATAAAGCATGCTATCTTTATTCTGAACTCAGAGATGAGGTCCTGACTGCTGCACATGTGGACAGTATATGTGCACTCAGTATATGCTCTCAGGCTGAGAGTACATGATGGATTGAAACCAAAGTCCTATACATGACCTTCACTCCTCACAGCACTGCTCTCTGAATTCATCCACCCATCTGCAAAGCAATACCTGAGAGACTCTCAAATGAAAACTGCTGCCAGTTAATTCTCTGCCCATATGTGCAGCACTTGCTTATAACTCCAATCCTGCTGCTCCAGGGATTTGCTAGCTCCTGGATGTTTGAGTGCTCAGACACTTTATTGACCGCTGGTATCACAGTTGATGTCTCTGACCTGGTAGAGAAACCCTGACTACTGGTCAGGCAGTGGGTAGGTAATTAACTCCATGATCCCCATGGGGCAGCAGGATGGCTCATACACGAGCAGTGTAGCAAAACCATCCTTTACCTAACAGCACTACACAGGGTGCCTCATTTTAGAGGCAGTTATTGTTAAGAAAGTGATTTCCAGATTAATTAAATTGTTTGATTGCTTTGTAATTAGGTTGGAGAAGTCCTGTGTCTTTACCACAGAGAAGCAAGCTGCAAATCCTTTTTAAAAGGCATATGCTCTACCCACTATAGATTATTAATGTGCTTTTAATAGCTATCTGTTCACAAAATGATCATTTCTGATGCCCTGATTTTCTATCAGGACTGAGGGAATCCAAGAACTAATGAAAATTGGCATTTGAAACTCCAGGTGGATCAAAGAGTAAGCCTCTGCTGAATCCTTGTCATTATTTGATGATCTCCTTAAATGAGTTGTGATGTTCACACCAAAACAATCAGTGGGGTTTTTCTTACTGCTTTGTGGGGGATCCTTGGCAACACATGACAATGCTTAAAAATTCTGACACCAAACCTCAGGGAATCAAATCTAGGATCACGTTGCAAGATGAATGGCAGCAAGTCAAGTGGCCACTAGATCACGGATGCTGGACCCGCTGACTAGAGCATTATGAAAGTATCATCTAAGTCATCAGGGAACTTTGACAGAACCTTGTACTGAACCTGCACAGGTGACCTGTGAAGAGAGTCGCAGATCTTCCTTTCATTTACACATATGTCTCAGAAGCTGGCTCCTCTCCAGATATAATTGGAGGATATTAATTAAACCCGGGCAGCTGTTTAGGCTCTCAGTAGCCAAGGAATAATCTTTGACTGGCTGTCAGTGGAAATGTCTCTGGGTAAATCTTGAAGCATTCACAGCTGGCCAATGAGTAGAAGTAGACAAATATGCTTGGGTTTTTAAGCAAAATGAGAATTATACACAATGAATAATATCTTATATATGTCTTCTTATAATCTGGGTTGTCTGTATCTCTCTTGGTGGTCCCTATCCCTGTCTTTCTATTGCCAGCACCACTACCCACTGCTTCGGCAATTCAGTCAAGTAATATTTATGTCTTTTACCACATAGAATGGGATGACATGAGAGAGGCCCTTGTAGCTGTTCTGTGGCCAATGGGTTATAAACAGGCAAGTGTGGAAGCAGGGAGATCAGTTAGGAAGCTACCACTGGAGACACAGGAGAGAAGCTAATGGTTTTTGCAAGGCGACTGCAGGGACATTTTGGCAGCAGAGCCAACAGGATTTGCAGAAAAATGGGACATATGGAATGAAGTGGGAAAGAGTAAATAAGGATAGTTTCCAGATTTTAGGACTAAGTAAAGGGGTAGATGGTGGGGAAAACAGAGATGGAGAAGACTGAGGGGAGGTGTGGTTGGGAGGGTGACAGAATTAAGAGCAAACCTGAATACCTATACAGGCTATAGGGCAGCGATCATCCTCAGATATGTTTAAGTGTATCAAAATGTAGTCATTCCATATTTTATGCAATGATATGTAACAGAGTTACATTTAGTTGTAGTTCTTGTATACAACATCCATATTACCTAAACATTTAAAAATTCTGTTTTCTTATTATAGGTTAGAGCAAATACTTTTCCCACCTCCCATTATTTAGTGCTCAATGAACATCATGGCCTTGATTTGTTTCACACCTTCAAACAAGTCAATAGTGCTAGAAAAGGTTTTTAGAGAAGAAAAACTCCATAGTCTTCATATAAAGTTCAGGTAATAATTTTGTTTTGGCTGTCATCTACATAAGTCAAGGGAATACAACGATATGCATAGTATATTCCATTTCTCTCTTCCTGTCACTAATTCATAACTCTAAATTCTGGTGAAGGATAAACTCTGGTTATACACAGAAAGTGTATTTTGAGATCTCAGTGCCTAACCGAGCTCCTATTATATAATAAACTAGACACACATTGGTTTCTTTCTAATTCAAGAATTATGTACTAAGTTCTTTTTATGCACAGACCTATGAGCTACCTACTAGAAGAAACAGACTAGAGGCAAGGAGTTAAGAATCTACTGATGGAAGTAGATATTCATATCACTACCTCTAGACTCATCTTGCAAAACCAATTCTGGATTCTTACACATGTGAAAAGGAAATTTTTCTAATGATAGCACAGAATGTACTCTTTCACAATAGAGTGATAAATGCACATGTAATATTTTCCAAGGAATGACTGATGGGATCACAGAGTGCAAAACATGCAGGGAGAGGGCCAGGGATTTAGCTCAGTGGTTTCGTCACCTGCTGTGCAAGCGCAAGGACCCGAGTTCGATCCCCGGTACCAAAAAAAAAAAAAAAAAAAAAAAACCATGCAGGGAGTAGAAGGGAGATTCACTAGAAGGGCAATTTCTGTGTCATGAGAATTACAGATGTCTATTGTTACCATCCCATGAAGCCATTCCTCTGCAATTTGTGTACTGTATTTGATTTGTGTTTTTTGTTTTTTTTTTTGGTACCAGGGATTAAACTTGGGACCTAGCACTTTCAAGGCAGGTGGCGGAACCACTGTGCTAAATCCCTGGCCCTGTATACTGTATTTGAAACGTGGTAGCATTGACACGAATCCCTTGGAGATGCATCTAATGGGTTCTTGAGAATGTTGTAGCTCTTCATTGACCCTTTCTTATTACTCTGAATTGATGTCACATCTCAAGGTGATCCCCAGGAAAGACTGGTGAGTGTCAGGAGTGATGAAGAAAGTTGACTTCTAGTTGTATATTTTCCTTCTGTTTATAGTAATTCATCTTCCCAGCAATACAGAAATTATTACTTTTATCCTTTGTTTAATGTTGTGAGTATCATTTGTAAGGTCAAGGAAGGGAAGGGAAGAACACAGCCAATGTAACACATTCCTCAATTTCATGCAAATACATTAAACTTTATAGTAGCTAATTAGTCTGAATCTGGGTAAGACTAAGTTAAAAAACATAACAATGTATACATGTTATTTTTTATATCTGACAGGAAGGGATTTCAATTCATTAGCATAATTAGATACAAAGAATTTCCCTTTTTACCTAGAAGATAGGAAATGTTATCAAGAAATTGGGAGGAGGCTCCCTGGCCGCCATTTCACCACTCCCACAGCAGCGGAGGGGAGTCCATCCCAGCACCCAGAAGGAGGCTCCCTGGCCACCATTCTACTGCTCCCAGGGCAGAGGAGGTGAGCTGTGCTGGGGCCAGCACCCCCCCCCAACATGGAAATGAGAAGTCACGTAAACAAGCCTCAAAAACAGACTTCTGAATCACCTACAACAACCCCAAAGGGAAATGAGATGGAACAATCTGATACTCAACCACCTGGACTCCCTAACCTGGAAACAAAAGAGGATCTGGAAAAAATGAAATAAGAAATAATTTCTCACATAAAAGCAGAGATTGTACCCATAGTGCAAGACATGATTAATAAATCTAGAGAGGACACAGGTTAAAAAAATAGAGGAGCTGAGGAACATGATGGAATCCCAACATAGGAAACAAATGGAATCCATAAAACAGATACAA
>NW_004624815.1:2653778-2687188 GCF_000247695.1 Heterocephalus glaber
AGCTATTCCCCTGCTGGGTATCTTCCCCAAAGAATTAAAAGAATCATACCACAGTGATATATGTGCACCCATGTTCATAGCAGCACCATTTGTAATAGCTAAAACTTGGAAGCAGCCCAAATACCCATTAAGTGGAGACTGGATAAAGAAAATGTGGTTGGTTTGGTTTTTTTTTATATAATGGAGTACTACTCAGCCATAAAAAATGAGAAATTAGAGACATTCATAGCTAAATGGATGCTCATTGAGGCGATACTCTTAAGTGAAATAAGCAGGACACATGTGTAAATACTGAACAGTTTCTCTAGTGTGAGAAACAAAGTGTAAATAAGGACTAAATGGTATAATAGATAATGTGATATAGGAAGAAAAGAGGCAAAGGGGAAGGGGAAGTGGGTGGGGTAGGGGAAAGGAAAGAAGAATGGAATTAATATGTGAAAATCGAAAAATAGAAACAAAGTCTCTGTGAATAGGGTGGGACGAAGGGGTTGAAGGGTGGGCAGGGGAAGGGGGAAAAATAAGAACCAAGAGAGATTATGTAAAGGTCCAAATTTCCAATGATGAATGTCATTATATTGTATACCTAAAATGTACCAATAAAATAAAATTTAAAAAGTAAAATAAAATGATAATCCTCATAATACTGTGGGTTTTTTGCCCTATTTTTGACATTATATACATTTTTCAAGGTAGATCATAAACCATGTTCAGTTTTGTGCCCTGATTTTTATAGTTAGGTTGTATTTATAATTTTCCTATATCATTAAGTATTCTTCAAAATTTGTTTTGTTTTGTTTTATTTTTTGGTGCTGGAGAATGAGACTGGAGCTTCAGACATGCTAAGTACATGTTCTACTACCAAGCTACATCCATGTGTCCAAATATGATGACCTTTAATGGCTACAAATTATTCCCACTGTACAGATGGACTACAATTTAGCTATTGCTTTTCTTACTATTTAATGTTTAGGATATTCCCAACATTGTACTATTATAAACAATGCAGCAATTAACATCCTGAAATATGTATTTGAGTAGTTATGATTTCCTTAAATTATATTCCATGAAGTACAGATAGTTCACGTGCTATGAACTATTATAAGGCTCTTGCCATAAACTATCAAAATGTTCTCTGAAATGACTGCAAATTTACCTGAGTGTATAAAAATACCCATCTCACTATACTGTCACTGGAAATGAATAGTACCATGTTTACCTTTTAATATTTGCAAATCAGACAAAAAGTGGTATCTCATCATTTTGATTTACATTTATTTGATTAATAAGAAGTTGAACTTTTTCATTTGTTTGTCATTTCTACTTCTTCTTTTGTGAGCTATCCATATCCTTGTCTACTGATTTAGTGGGGCACTGGAGTTTTTTCATACATTCATTAAAAAGAGCTCGTGATTTAAGATTAATCTTCTGCCCATTACATATGTTGCTTATATTTCCTCTTATGTGTTAGTATTTTAATTTTGTTTACAGTGTTTCTTAACTTAGACTTTTTAAATTTCTTACTATATCCATATCAATACTTTCCTTTCAGTGATTTTTTTCCCTACTTTTTCATACTCAAAAATTCTTTCTCCAACCCCAACCTATTAAAAATGTATATTAATATTGTTTTAGGGTTTAATTTGTACAGATAAACTGAATCATGTGAAAATCACTTTAATATTTAGTATACAGGAAGGTCACTTCAAATGTTTTTCACATAGATAGTTTAATCAACAAATAATACTAGGGAAGTTGGCTGTTTCTCACTTTTTTTGATGTTTCCTTCATTGTATCATCATTAATCCCTATCACTTTTTATTTTTTCTTGAATGACTGCTTGGATGATTGTCACTTTATGAACTCAGGTAGGTCAGGTCTGACTCACTGAATTTCCTCACTATCTGTAACTATCAAGTTTTCCAAATGTACCCTGGAGTCATCACATCAAGGTACTGCAATAAGCATTTGTCATCTTCCTGGTAACGCAGTATGTTCTGAGCAGCCTTCTCTACCACAGGAGTTTCCATGATGATCATGAATTCTGTCTCCCTGAGGTTGATGGCACACTCACTCTGCCCGTTTTCCCTGGAGTGAGTAGAAAGGTTTGGTTTTGTCCAATGAAATCTAAACTCAACTTTGGCCAGAAATAAGTCAGTATGTGGACTGGTCAAAGGAATCCATTTTGGAGGCAAAAGTGGTGGCAAAGGCATCCCTCTTGGGGTGCATCAGAGTTTCTAGAATCAGGATCCAGAGCAACAGTAGCCAGGACTTCCTCTAGACAATGGCATATTGAGGTCTGGGAATTTGTCCAGGCCTCCAATGTCACACTCTGGTACTCCTGAAAACTTTATGTGCTACCTTTGCTACCTCTTATGCTTAAACCACAGAGTGTATTTGACATTTTCAGTGAAGAAAACAAATAATATACACACACACTCATGAAAATTCTGACTAGAAATGTTAACAAAATTCAGCCTTTTTTTCAATAAGTATGATAGGTCTTCCCATTTTTCCAAATAGTTTTTTTTTTTTTTTTTTTGGTACCGGGGATTGAACTTGGGACCTTGTGCTTGTGAGGCAGGTGGGCAGGTGGTGGAACCACTGGGCTAAATTGTGGGTCGAAAAATAGTTTAATTTTTAAAAAATTTTATTAGTACATGTTTATAGTAAATAACTTATTCATTGTGAGGAGTTAGTACACATTTATACCACATCTTAATTTTGCTTTTTTCTCTTGCCCACACTAAAGTTGTTTTTTGGGTTTTTTTTTTTAAAGCAATCCCTTTCCAGTCTCCTGGTTATTTCAGAGAATATTTTCCTTTTAGGGGTATAGTGGAAGTAGGGTATGGGAAAAGGGCATGAAATACTGTCATGAGTTCATTCCATTCTTCCACGGTCACTTCTAACTGCTCGTGATTGGTAATATACAACAATATTAATTTCTATATATCCATCTCCTATACAGTCAACTTCATTCATTATTAATCTTAAGACATATTCACTGATTTTTCTTGGATTTTTGTGTCAAAGGAACACAAAAAATTTTAATATATTTAAATTATACATTTTGTTGCAGTTTTATGTGTTACTTGACTACAGAGAGCTTTGAGAATAAAGTTAAGATATGAATGAGGAGGGGCCAGGGATTTAGCTCAGTGGTTTCACCACCTGCTATCAAGCGCAAGGACCAGAGTTCAATCCCTGGTACCAAAAAAAAAAAAGATACGAATGAGGAAAGATTTTAAAAGAATGCATCTAGTATTACACTAAAGATAATGACCATTAGTCTACACTAGATGGCTTACTAGATTATGAAATTCTCCATTCTAATTTTCCAATGATTTTTTTGGGGGGGGGTACTGGGAATCAAACTCAGGACCTTGAACTTGTGAGACAGGTGCAGTGCCACTGAGCTAAATCCCTGGCACTGAAGTTGTTTTTTTTAGCAGAAATGGATGCTTAATTTTATCAAATCATTTTTAACCTCTCTTGGGATGAATATTTGGCCTGATTTATTAATAGTGATCACAGTATGAAACAAACATTCTTGAAATAAAATTCAGCAGTTTAGAATAAATCTTATGCTAGTCTACTAAATTTTAATTTATATTTCAAAGAGCAATAGGTTTTATTTTCTTTTGTGATACAGAAAGAAATCATTGCTTTTTGTGCTGTAAGGTATCTTAAAATGTTTTAAAAACACCTGCATGCATGTTTTATTTAATGAGTTCAAAAGGAAGGCAATGTTATTCGTGTTTCTTCCCCGTTTCCAGGGCAAGTGAAGGAATAGCACATGAGTGGCTGCCGCATTTCCAACTTTCATCTTAGTCAACGTAACTATGACTTCTAGATCTGTATTATTAGTAAATTATTACCTAATACTCTTAAAGAATCCTTTCAAACTTCTACTTTTCTATCAATGCTCATCATAGTACTTTTATACCCTGTCTTTGTCATTATAATTTAACTGTCATTTTTTGTACATCTTTTGAGTTCTTCAGGAAAAAATATGTGTCAAGTATATTTTATTGTGTCCACAAAATATATGGAATTCTTTGACCATAATATCATTACCTAGCAGTGGAAGGGAAGACTGAGGCAAGCACAATTGTTATGCTTTTGTAACCCGTTTCTGCTCTTTCTGCTCAGAGTTTCAGATTCTTACTGGTATTTTCTTCCATTACTTAAAAATTTTAAAGTTAGAGGACTTTAGGGCACAGTTTTGTTTGTTTTAGGTATATATGCCCACTTTACTTACTGGTTCCCAACTTGTTAAAGTATTCATCAATTGTGACTTTCCATAGATAGTTTTGTGTTTTTTTGGTACTAAGGCTTGAATCCAGTACCTCCCACATGCTAGGTAAATAGGCTACCATTGAGCTATAGACCTAGCCCTCTAAAAATTTTTTTTTTCTTTTGAGATAAGGTCTCTAAGTTTCCAAGATTAGCCTGGAACTTGCAATCATCTTGGCTCTGGTTCCTGAATAGTTGGGAGTACAGGCATGCACCACCAAAACAAGCTTGTTAATAGTATTTTTGATCATTGCTTTGTTCTCTTTACCTGGTCTCCTGAGAAGAAGGCATATTATTACAAATAAGTGAATCCCCAGTTTTTGGATGTGGGATGTTTAACAACAGCAAGTGTATTTTTTTTTTTTTTTTTTTTTTTTTGGTACTGGGGATCGAACTCGGGACCTTGCACTTATGAGGGAGATGCGGTGCCACTGAGCTAAATTCCCAGCCCAAAGTGTAGCTTTTGAAATCTGGTAGAGAAAGAATGCTATTGGGTGAGCAATGGATGTCTCTGGCCAGCTTCAAAAGCAGCTCTCTCATGTTAAGAAGTGACTGCCAGGCATCTTGGTCACTAGCAGAGCTATTAAGTCTCTGAAGGTGAGGGTGCAGGACAGCAGGGTCGAATCATCTTCTGTCTACTGCCTGCATGGTGACTGTACAGTTCCTGGCATCTAACCATGAGCTCACTGCTGACACAAGATTATGTGACAGGAATTAGGGTAATTCCTGATAAAGACCCGACTAACCATTAGCATATTTTTAGTCACTAGTACTACTGTAGTTTTACAAATTGGGGTCAGTGGCAGGTTGGGAACAGATATTTTAATGAAAAACATGATTAGCTATCAAACACACAATCCAAGAGTCAATTGCTTACCCTGAAATATGTTCATGTTAGCAATTTAAATTTAGATATTGTAACTTCTACCCTGCTAGGAAAGACTTCAGGAAATAAAAGGTAAACCAGATTCAAGTTAGACAGGCACATAGTCAGAAACAGTTACGGCTACTTATTACTGGAAGAAAAGAACATCCATCATTTATGTCAACAAAAAGAACCAGAGGAATGAAGTCACAGCTCCACAGAGCCACTGGCAAAACAGACTCATAGCTTCTGTGGGATCACTTGTCAGGGAAGGTACACATGCCTCTTAATTTCCCTGTCTCCAGAGGAGGGTGAAGAATTTGCATCTGACCCTTCTCTTTTGAAAATCAAGACTGCCAAATGAAATTGCTAGTGATAAGCTCAAATTCACATTTCCTATGAAATAATGGCACAAAAGTACCTGTGAACCAATTCACCTATTTTTTTTCCTTTCAATTTCAAGGATGCTAGAATATGTATATTCTCAAGCTAAATTACTGATCTTATAAAGAAATAGGCTTTTTATGAATTAAGGAATTTACCTCATTCCTTGAATTTGGCAAATTTCAGATGATTTGCATTTCCAGTGAAGCAAGGCATGTTCTTTTCCTGAGGATGAATGGATAGATCTCTTTCTCTCTCCCCCTTCTTCCCTCAAAATCTACACCATTCACTCAATAACTGGCTGGTCACTCCTAACTACTGTACAGTTCCAGAACATTCTCACATGGCAAAAACAGGCTTTTAGGCCCAGTTGTTACAACATATAGATATAAAGACCATGAACTATGATATACAAGGTATGATCAACAAATACAGCATGTAAATTTTTAATACAATAAAAGGCACATTAATTCTCCTCAAAAAACCCCTCCTCACTTTAAGCACACTTATTGTTCTTGCCACTTTCTGCAGCAGTTCTGGAAGTCCTCTTTTGTGTCTCAAGTTGCTCTGTTGTGACTTCTTTGATGTCCTTAATTCAAAATACTCACCTTTCATAGTCATTGTGACTCTAGGGAAGAGTGTGAAATCATACAGTGCCAGACCTGGTGAATAAGATTGATGAGGACATGCCTTTCCATTGTATGGTACTAAGCAGCAGCATTAACCTTTTTTTTTAACCATACCTCATAAAGACACTCATGAAAGAGGACTTCCAGAACTGCTTCAAGAAGAGACAATGGGATAAGTGTGCTCAGAGCAAGGGGGAGTATTTTGAGGGAGATTCATAACAATGTTTTTTTATTGTAATAAATTTTTAAAAATTTAAACATTCATTGTATATTTTGATTATCCCATATATTGCTACTCTAGACCATCAAGGAAATAGATTATTTTCAAAGTACCTGGGAGGGCCAGGGCCTGGGAGGAACAGGACAACCTGTTTCCTATGAAAAGACCTTCCAAATGAAACATTCATCTTGTGATGAAATGAGAAAAATAACTATATCAAGAATGTTTGTGGGTCCTCTAGGCATGACCTCCTGTCTTATGTCTGTGTTCAGCCTGCTGTCTCACCCTCTTTCCCTTAATATTTTAGATGCTTAGATGGTCATCTATCATTAGACCTTAAAATACTAAAAGTATGTTTCAATAAACAGCATAAAGCCAGTATAGATTAAATTTGAGAAAACAAAGAAAAAAATCTTCTTTAAACCAAAAGACCTAGAAATATGAAAATGCAGCCTTGGAAGATGTATTTTAAATAATATTAGAAAAATATGCATATATATGAGAATTATCTGAATAGATAATTATTCTAAATCATCTTTGACTGCTGGCAGACCATGTAAAAACGCTGAGAAAATTAACCTGAATGTAACTTCTCTATACCCAATGATTAAAAGGTGAGCACTGTCCCTGTGATTAAGCACAAGGCTTTTGGCCTTTTGCTCATTAACATCTGATACCTTAATAGATACAGCTCAAGCTTTAGGAAAATGCTTAGGTGCACTGGTGTCAGGGATTCTCCACCAATGTAGAGTGCTGGCCCGAATGTCGGCAATAGAAGAGTTAGAAGAGCCACAGTGTTCTTTAAAATGGTGAGACATATTCTCCCCTCAGCCCAGTGTTTTCCAGGTATGCGCTAGGTTTTGCTGATCACCCCTGACCTGATTTGTCAAGTGGGACCTGTTGGCTTACTATTAATCTGCACGTCTCCGGTCCACTCCTGAAAGTGGCACAGGAATACAGTTCATTCCAAAAAAACCAGTATTTTTCTATCCTTGAAGCATACTGTAAGTGATAAATATAGCAACACTACACTGGGTCTCAGTTTCTAGAATGGCTTTCAAGAGCTCGTGCATGAGGCTCTGTGTGTGTGTGTGTGTGTGTGTGTGTGTGTGTGTGTGTGTGTACACCATATCTTTAGTTCAAGCAAAGATTACTCCGAGCCCAACATGTGATAGGTTGAGCTCCTCTGGCTGAAGCAAACGTCCATAGGAGGATGTGAAACCCACTCCCAGGACACACGTCCCAGATGCCATCACTGAGCCAGCCAGCCCCTCTGGAGCTGCTCAGGTTCTGATGCACCAGAGTTGGATTATTCAAATTAATTTCCCAAATCAGCTCTAAACCAGAAAGCACATAAACCAAGGGATAACCAAAGGCTAGTATCACAAAATGAAAATATTGCAGACTCGTGCATGTGTGTCCCTGCACAGACTGTTACATGGAAGCCACATTTCATTGTCAATAACCCACTCTTTGATGCCAAGAAGCCTGTATTCTAATTTTATTCATATTTATACTCTATGGTATCCTATCATTTTTTAACTGTCATGAATTTAAATCCGTTATAAGGATACTTTAAAAGTTTCTTAAAGCTTCACATCCATTTATAATATTGTGAATACTTTCACAGTTAAATAGTTTCATGCAGTTGTAAGGGCTAGTTTTATTATTTTCATTTTATGGATGAGAAGGCTTTTGGAAGGTCCCATTGATAGACCCTGAGAGTGACTTGCCCAAAGTATCACTGTCAATTTGTGGAAGACCTGGGTGAAGACCCAGATCCTGTGCCCCGAGGACCAGCATGTGTTACATATAGCTCTTAGTACATTATCAGTTATCAGCCACCTCACAATGAGAGGGTTTCAGGTAGCAGGAGTCCTGAGTTGCAAAGTGGCTTGAGGTTTCTAGCCTAGAGTCATGTTCTCAGTGTCCAGAAGGGCCACAGTATAAACAGCTCTGCACTTCCCTGCAATAGTTCCTTCTTATTTACCTCACCAGCAACACCAGGTCACCATGATGTCATGGGGCACAAAGTTCCTGGAAGTTTAATACAACCAGCTATTGTTTCAGCTAGAGAGAACACACTGGAGATGTACTTAGATGTGTGGAGTTATTGTGGAACTTACATAACACATGCTTGATACTTATTAAATGTCATTCACAGTAAGAATTAAAGAGCATTTCCTGTTGACACAATCTCTCGCTGCTGCAGCCTCATAAAATCCCAAATAATGGACAGCCTAACAACACAAACGTGAGACAATAAAGCTCTGCACTTTAAAAAGTAATTTCCCAGATTAAGCTGAGAAACTAATTAGAGTTGAGCACAAAGATTTATGAATTATGCTGTTTACTAAAAAATTACTTATGAGAACAAAAGAAAAGCCTGGAAATAGCCAAAATATTCACAAGAGGGAAATAGTTATGGTATATTCATAAAATATTTAGTGTCCATTAATACTAAATATTAGCAAAAATATTAATGTTATATAAAGATAAAGAATAACATGAAAAGAAAAATGACTTACATGTATACAAATTAATTCCAAGTAGTGGGTAAGAATATAGGTGATTTTTACATTTTTATTTATACCCTACCCTTTTGGGGAGCCAATTTTGGGGACTGATCCTAGGGCTTTTGCACTTAGCTGTATCCCAGGCTCTGCATTTTTTTTTAAACATCTTGAGACATGGTCTCTCTCTAAATCACTAAGTTGCCCAGGCTGGGATTGAATTTGCAATCCTCCTGCATCAGCCTCCCACAGTGCTGGATTTTAAGCATGTGTCATAATGTCCAGCTTATACCTTTTCGTTTTCTAAGTTTCCTACAACAAACATGTACAGCTTTTGTAAAAAGAAAAAAATATTTTTTAATGTTTTAATTTCAAGTTTTTTTAATCAAACAAAGATCATCCCTTCCTCCTAAACTATACAACTTCTCTTATATCTACACTCTTCTGAATTTTCTCCATTTCTCTCCTCCCCAGTCTGGGGAAACCAAAATCTGTTCTCAACTGCAGCACAGCACTGACATGGGTGACTCTTCTCCATGTTTGAACTCTCTACACTTGAAATGGTTGCCAGTGTGGACATACACCTTAGCATTTCAAAACAAGCTCTATAATTACCCATTATTACTCTTAACCTAAAAGATTAGACCTTGAAAAGCTTGCAATTTACACAGCTTTTATAGAGAAGTACTTATGTGCTGCTGCAGTAAATTAAAAGAACAGCATTAAAGCATCATTAAAGCTGCGGCTGTAATTATATAAGACTGAGTTCAAAGACTAAGATGGCATTATTGTACATGATATTTCAATGTGCCAGAAAAGGAAAATACTCTTTCGTACATACACTTGAATTTAAAATACACTCTTCCGAACTTCCCTTCCAGGTTGCCCAGTAGATGCAGACCACTTTGGTGGTGTTGAGCATCTAGTCTCCAACCAATGGCACTGGGCAAAGCACTGGTGCTGGCCAAGCCCCACACCGAAAAGGACCCTGCACGAATGCTGTGATGGCCTTGGAAGAGGCAGTTTGACTGTGACACAAATCCACACATCCTCATCACCTAATGGAATGAGGAAGACATCTAAATGTACAGAAAACTGAGGACTTTTGACTCGACTTCCAAGATAATTTGGAGATAAAGTGATGAGGCAAGAGCTAGCACCACTGTTGGCCAACAAAAGCCAGAGGCAGTCACTCAGAGCTGCCCGGCCTAAAGCCATCGTGCCTAAAGGCCAGGAGCAGGAGCAGGAGCAGGAGCGAGCACAGAGGTGATTCAGCAAGGGTTTTAAATGCATCTTTAACTTCTGGGAAAGCATTCACTACTGCCTAGAACAAAAGCAGTTCTATGCACAAGATAATTTCTCAGTTTCTAACCAGCACATCAAAAAAATTTATTTTTCCCCTAATTTGAATATATAAACTTGCAGAAATGTAAATAATATAACAATTTATGTCAGTTATACTATTTAATGTATTGGCATATATATATATATATACACACACACACATCTATATGAATGTATATGATGGTGAAATATATAATTATATACTGTACAAGATTTAAATTTTAAAATATCTCATCCAAACAAAGTCAACAAACCAATTATTTTAATTTCCAATTGTTGTATTTTACAAGATTTAAAACTAAAAAGATTCTCCGATCTCAACTTTTAAGAAATTCACCATTTTGAGACTCTAGTTTCTCAAGAATTATTTCCCCTCCAAAATATATAAGAATCTCTTTTATCATAGTAAAAGTAACCTCGAGAAATCCCAATGTCAACTTTATATCAAGAATAGACAATTTCAGATTCCTTAATCAGGTGAAGCACTACCCTGGGTACTCTTTGAACTTGGAAGTCTGTCGATCAGTATTCTCTGGGCAACTAAATTATTAAAGTGTTTGAAAGGCGATGCTCTTCTCCAATTTCAGCAATGGTCAAAACAGATTATATTGTAGGCAAGGTGAATTATAGGCAAGTTTTGCTAAAACTTCTTTCCATAGGAAGTAATTAAAATAGGGTGCTATGCAGGGCTTTGTAAGTAATTCAGTATTTAAGAGGGGAAAAGCAAAACTTTGCCTTACATTAGGGCATATGCTGCATTTTTAGACCTAAAAATTAAACAAAGCTATAGGTGAATAGTTATGTGTATGTGAATAGTTATGTAGTCTTTCAGTAAATGTTTGTAAAGTACTTGATAAGGCTTGCTGACTTGATAATACCATTTTCTTCTCCCTCCTTCTGGGAGTCCTGTCTTCTGTTGGATTCTGTAACAATACCTTCTCCTCCTTCCCTCCTGCCTCTCAGGTTGCTGCTTCTCAGTCTCCTGCTGGCCATTTGTCCTCTTAGGACCTCAAAATGCTGGCATTATAGGCCCAGCTCTAGGCTCTGTTTTTTCATTCCAAACTTTTTCCCTTCAAAGATTTCCTGCTTCCCAAGGTTATAAGCAGCATCTATGAAAGAATGGCTTCTAAACTAAGAACAATACAAACTCAGCTTCTTAGTTTCAGGTCTGTATGGCAACTGCTTGTTTTTTGTTTTTGTTTTGATACTGGGGATCGAACTCGGGACCTTGCACTTGAGAGGCAGGTGGCAGAACCACTGAGCTAAATCCCCAGCCCACAACTGCTTGTTAATGTCACTTAGAGATCTCAAGAGTGTTTAAACCCAATAAGCAGCAAAGTAAACTCTGAAGCATGAGGGCCAGGGATTTAGCTCAGTGGTTCTGCCGCCTGCCTCGAAAGTGGAGGGACCTGAGTTCAATCTCCGGTACCAAAAAAATAAATAAAAATAAATTAGTTGAGTGAAATGGCTACAATATTTAAAAAAAAAAAACTCTGAAGGATTGTCTCAGCCGTTTTTCTTGTCTCCTCCATTGTGAAAAATACCCCTCCCTTGTTCCATATTCTCAGCAAGACAACTGGAAGCCACCTTTCACCAGAGCGCTCTCATTCCATATCCAATCCTTTACCAAGTATCAGAAATTCCAACTTGAAGTATATATAATTAAGACCCACCTGATGCTTCAGCATTCAAACCTGAAGGAAAGCCACAGATGATAAACACACACACACGTTGCCAATTTTGTTTAAAAATTAAAAGAGCCTTGCCCATGAATAAAATCTTCTTGAGTGGTTGCTCAAGGGGCCCAGGTTCCAAATGAATGAATGAATCAAAGTGGTGTCACTTTTGTTAACACAGAGGGCTTAAAAATTAAATTTAGGAATCAGCTTCCAATAGCTTCAATTTGGAATGAAGAAGAGAATAAAATGCTGAAACAAAGGGCAACTCTCTTAAATCTTCCTATACTCAGAGAAGTGTGAACGATGCCAGTCATAAATTATTATTAGGTATAGATTACATGTAAACATCACAGTCTTCTCAAAGGACTAAAATGACAAATTCAGGTCACAGGTCAGATGGATCTGCATAAAGGAATTAACAAAGAATAATGATGTTGGTATATGCACCCAATTGGTGATTCAACACAGAGCAATACCAAAAACTAGAAAAACACTGGCTGACATTAGTCCATCTGATTTTATCATTCTTTTGCTTAAGCAAGAAGGGCATGACATGTCACTGCTAAAGCCTGAACAGTTGGCAGTTACACAAAGGCTAAGGATTAAAAAAAGAAATGAGTACAGCATGAAACAGAAGGATGGTGTTCTCTATAATTCAGAGAAATTGATTTATGAAATTCTTGAAATTACAGTTGAGTTGCGAAATATTATCGCCTTAACACATGTACTAAATTAAATCTCATCTTGGGGCTCATTAAAAGTTGTTTTTTTTTTTGGTACCCAAGACCGAACTCAAGACCTTGTGTTTTTGAGGTAGGCGTGGCACCACTGAGCTAAGTCCTGGGACCTAAAGGTTTAGTAATATTGAATGAGTCCAAGGTGATGCTCTACTTGGTCTTGATTAAGAAAATCAACCTGATAAAGTTTATTTGGTTATTTTAATGTAAAATGAAACTCCAAGGAGGACCTCAACGTGACTGGACTTATGTCCAAATTTTTACAAGTTTAAGTTGACTTTTTTGAGACAGGCTTATAAATAGTAAAAAAGAACACTGGATGATGATCATATCTGAGATGTCTGGAACAGTGATGGCAAACCTTTAGAGCTTTCAATGATAACAAACAGCTAGCTGCGCCACACATGCTGTAGGTTTGCCACCAATGTTCTAGAGCAAAAAAAAAAAAAAATTAAGTTAACTTAATTAAAAAAAAATAAAACATAATTCCTATTAAGCCCAGGACTCTGTGAGCACATAATCTTGCTCTGTTCTATTTTGTCCCCAAAATAAAGCAGCACAGGAACTATAGTGTTGTCTTGTGCTATCAAGTCTATGCAGCTGAAGGAGGTCACTGCTTTGCTGAAAGCATATTTTTATACAGGACTAGAAAGCTGGTTCAAATAGTTTGGCAAATTGTATTTCAAGCATGGAAAGGCTCCTGCAGGTTTTTAAATTAAAGTCACAAAATAAATGAAACAAAGATAGCATGACACTCAGGGCTATGGCCCTAGTCTAACCTTATCTAAGAAAAAATCCTCCACTGGTACCGATCATCCATCTCTACTAAGTTGCCCTCACCAGTAGACTGAATTCCACAAGCACTATCCTCTCCACACAGAGCACAAAAAAATGAAAGAAAACTGGATACACACACACAGTGAGCAGAAATCACCCCCAGAGCCTGTGGAGCCCAGAAACTGCTTTAATGTCTACTTGGGTTACAACCTTCTCACCTTTGCAGGTTAGCCTATAAAGTTTAGGAATGAGTCAGAAAAACTTTTGTTCAAAAGCTTGATTATTGGACCAGAGATTTAGCTCAGTGGTGCCATGCCTGGCTCACAAGTGCAAGGTCCTGAGTTCAATCCTTGGTACTGGAAAAACAAACAAAAATGCCTACTGTTTGGGGAAACCATCACCCTACACTGACTGACTAGGAGGATGAGAAAATAAGGGACCACATCACTGATACTAAACTTTTCAAACGTAGAGAAGGGGAGCTGTGATCAGAGCAGGCAATTCTTACAGCCTGGTTTTGTTTTGTTTTTTAGTGATGCTACAACTATATTTAACAGGAACAAAGGAAGAATTCAGAATCAAAAGGACTAATAGACTACAAAAATACAAGAAAAGGAATACATAACTTCTTCTAGTTAAAAGACACCATTAAGAAAGCAAATGGCAAATTGGAAAAGAATATCAGTAAGATTAAAAGGATCAATATTGCTATCTCCTTACTCTCAAATGAAGAAAAAATTGAAAGACCATTCATACAGATGAATAAAAGAAGATATCAATGGTCAATGAATATGGAAATACTTAAAATGCCATCATAATAAAACACTCACATTACAAATACTACTGTGCTTAGCTTATATTGATGTGATCTTAAAAACTATAATATGCAGTGTTGGCAAGGGGAGAGTGACATTAAAAGTTTTATTAATATTTCAGTCACATGTATGCATGGACAGCCACAAACATCATACTATATACAGACACAAACTGTGTACAAGATAAAGACCTAAAAGATACAACAAATTTAATAAGGATTCTGAGTCATGCATTTACAGGGGATTTGTGCTTTCTCTGTAATTTCTCAAATTGTGTACAAACTATCACTTTTACTACTGTTATAGCTTTTATCTAGATGTTCCCCCAAAGCCTCATGCAGTCATAGGTGGGGCTTTTCAGAGGTGGCTGGGTCTAGAGTGTGTCAAACTGGGATTATTAATTCATGGTACAATGCTAAAATTAAGGGCACTAGGATTAAGGGTATGAATGCTACCTGCCTTAAGGGCTAGTAGCCCTGATAAAATATAAGGAACAGAAAGAGGCTTGTCACCTTGCTGGTTTGCTACTTCGCTTGCTGGTTGCTGCCTGCCCTGGTTTCTCCTCTGTGATGGCCCTCTACCATGCCACCCTGCCTTGGAGCCAGCTGACTATGGACTGAAACCTCTACAAACCGTGAGCCAAATAAACCTTCCCTCCTTTAACTTTGAGTGTCAGTTACTTTGTCTCAGCAATGAGAAAAAGTGAGACAACTATTATAATCAGAAAATCACATTTTGTTTCTTGACCAAACAAGCCTTGAAGATTAGAACTAGGGAAATACAGCCTACAAAAATTCTTATGAAATTTTATTATATTTTTAAATGACACAAAGTTGTATGTGTCTTAGTTAACAAAATACTTTTTTACCATAGAGGGGCAAAGTTTCAGCTTTTACTGAGTTCCTTACTGCCCAACTATACATCTTCCAAGGTTACGATTTACCTTCTTTTATTATAAGGTTTCTTGTAAACATCAAGGATGTCACTGGGCTATAACACAGTGATGCTCTTGGGGATAGCTGTCTGCAAAACCACTGCCTTTACCTCATTCAATATAAGGTCAGATGTGGTGAAGGAGTTATGCAATTGAAGTGAGTAGAACTGATATAGTCCAAATGCAAGTTTAACAAGTTGTGAAGAAGTGAGACCAGCTTTCGTGCATGGCTCAAAAAGATACTCTAAAACAAGTCCAAAGAGAAAGGACTTCATAATTTTCTGAAATAAAATGAAAATTTTATTTATTTATTTTTTTGGTACCGGGAATCAAACTCAGGTCCTTGCGCTTGTGGGACGGGCAGCAGAACCACTGAGCTAAATCCCCAGCCCTTGAAAATTTTATTTTAAAAAATATACGTGATATATCTTTACACAACCAATTTAGTTTTTAAACCTGGAAAGACACTGAAGGGATGAATATCAAAATATTCATAGGGGATCCCTTCTGAATAGGATTTGGGGTATTTTGTTGCCTAATTGCCATGTATAAAATGAAGTCATTTTGTAACTAAAATTTATACACATGCACATGTACACACTCATACACTTAGATATTGAGAGATAGTTTTTGTTTTTAATAATTTTTAGAGTTGTCCTAAGATTACTCCTTTCCGCTTAGAAATTCTCTAATAAATCAATTACTCACCTGCAAATTCCCAGTAATGCAAAGATCAAAAATCAAAGGAATATGTATTTTGGCCAAGAAGGCTATCTTTGTTACCCGGACTTTAAAAGCCTTGGGTTATTGGGTCTCTGTTACTTATCTCCACCTACTCTAGTGGCCCGTACAACTCTGAGAGCTCACACTTTCACCAATCTGAAGTAAAATACAGCATGAAAGTGACACCGGTAGACAGGATGTTAAAGATGATCTCAAGATTCCAATCCCTTAGTCATCTGATCAAATACTAATCTAAGTACTACCTACTATGAAGGGATTTGCAGATGTACTTTAAGTTCTAAAGTCAGTGGACTTTAAAACATAGTGGCTGCTGGAAGGAGAAGTCTGACTGAGGCATGAAGAGGAGGGGCTGAGCCACTGTTGGAAGACAATGGCCTCTGGGAGCAAAAGCAGCTCTGGACAACAGCCAGGATGGAATCAGGACCTCAATCCTATAAGGCAATGACCTCCATCTACCAACAGCCTACATGAGCTAGCAGGCAGATTCTTCCCTTGCCTGTAGATAAGAGCCCAGCCAAACAACACCTTGATTTAGCCTTTGATACCCTGAGCAATGAAGCCAGGCAGTCTTGTCCAGACTTCTACTGCACAAGACTATGAGATTAATAAAGGTATTGTTTTAAGCCACATTTTTAGTAATCTGTTACAAAGCAAGAGAAAACTACTTGAGGTGTTTCGTATCTTTATTTTTCTTTATTTTTTTAGCACCACCCCACTTGGTAAAAGCATTAATATGCTAATTCCTCTACCTTCTTGTTCCCTCCAAATAAACACTGTTAATGATTTGTCCTTTCATTTATTCCACAGATTCCCTATGAATATGCATAAATATACTTGTTTATGCATGTGTGTACACTCTCTCTCATACACACACATGAATGTACAACATGCATTTTTCACTTAACAATTTATCTTGGGCATCTTTCCAATACCACCATATTCACTATATCTCTGAATCATTTTTTACTTAAACTGCCCATCACTCAAGGAGTAGTTAAGTAGTAGAGCACTGGTAACAACTTAGCTTTCCATTTGCTGGTTACAAGCAACCCTATACTTGTGGCTTTCATTTATTATCTGAGTATATCAGCACAATGAACCATTTTATTTTTTTATTATTTATGTATTTTTTTGGTACCGGGGATCAAACTTGGGACCTTGTGCTTCAGGCAGGCAGGTGGTGGAACCACTGAGCTAAATCCCCAGCCTTTTATATGGATTTTCTAAGCCAAAGAGTAAATGCATTTGAAGTTTTAACCAACACTGCAAACTGATAACCAAAATGGTTGTACTGATTTACATTATGTGAAAGGGACTGTTTTCCCACCTTTGCTATTATTGGATTTTATCAATTTGAAAAAAAAAACTGTATACTAAGTAAATGATACTACAATATCCCATCATCTTGGTTCACATTTACCTTACAACTGCAATGAAATATTGTTCCATGTTTCTGTTGGCCACATGTTTCTGTGTCACGCTACTTACACCTTATGCTCATCTTCCTCTTGGTCCATTCACCACCTAGTATCAATTTACACAAGCTCTTTGTACACTAAGGCAACCAGTTATGGGCACCTAAATGTTTTCCACACTTCCTTTAAAAACTGATATTGACATAGGATCATTTCAAGGGGAGAGACACCAGTCTCTTCCTTTAAAGGTAGTTTCTGGATTATATTTTATTCTTAGAATCTTCAATGGGCCTATACTGTTTGCTGTTCTTTCCGGAATCCCTGACTCCTTACAAACACTATTGTGTGTGTGAAGGCACACTGTAGGACACTATGCCAATATATGCACTTCCTCAGCACTCCTGACACACCTACACCATTGCTAAGGTAATGGGTCTCTATTGCAACATTGAACCAGGGAATATTAGGGTGTCAGTAAGGACTGGCTGGGCTCACACACTCCCTCCCTAAGAAGAAGAGAAAGTGGATCTCTACCTTTTAGGGAAGTAAATACTAAGAGATGGTAGCTTTTCTTTCTCTTGCTTTGCATGGAGACATCTAAGAATCCTTAACTGGCAGTCTGTGTATTAAGTACAGGATAGAGAAGGTGGTGACAGAAATACAGAGATCAAAGGCACCAGAGTGGAGAGGACACATGACATATTATCAAGATGGAAGGACTGCTCCTTTATTTAACTCACATTTTCTCCTTCTTCTTACACAGAAATAGGAATCTACCAGACTGATAAATGTCACTTCTCACAAAAAGTCTGACAGATTTCCACTGCCTCTGCGTGAACAAGAGCCTGCTGGCTCTGTAGTATAAAGAAAAATGCTCTAGGGCCTGAACAACAGGCTCCTCTCTGCCTACTCCAATGATCAAGTTTTCAAATGAATGCTAAAGGGAAAAGAATTCAAGCTAAAATGATACAAAGAAGAGAAAAATAATTAAAAGGATCATTATAATCTTAACCATATTATTTCCGTTCTCAATATTAGAACTAAAGAAAATCACAGCAATAAAAGACTAACCAATGGACACATAAGGATGATGAAATTACTACAAAGAAGAGAAAGTAAGCATGTCTTAAACCACATTGAACTATATGTTAGAAACAGAATTCATCATTCACTTACCACCTAGTAATACTGCCAGGCATTATGCTTGGGCAGGAGAAATGTGAAGATTTAAATAGCATAAATAATTCCAGCCCTTAAGTAAGGTATTTAGCCTTGATTGACCTTCCATCGGCTTTAGCATTATGACAATCATGTAATATAAATCTCAAAATTATGAACACACATAATATAAATAATGTGTACTCATCGTACAGCTTTGGAAATGTAGTATTACCAACTGTTTACCCCTTTTCAATAATATCCCCCATGGGACCAGGGATTTAGCTCAGCGGGGCTGCGCCTGCCTTGCAAGTGCAAGGTCCTGAGTTCCATCCCTGGTACCAAAAAAAAAAAGAAAGAAAAATTCCCAACACTTCCCAGAAGAAACTATCATAAAACTGGCCTTTAAAATCACCATGCTTTTTTATTAAACTCTTATTATATACATATGTGGTATAAGCAAAGACTATACAGAATGTTTACATTAAAAAAATTTATTATAGTAAAAGACTATTGCCATCAATCCCCATCAAAATCCTCCCCCTAAGATCAAACACACTTATCCCACGTTTTCACCACTTTCTGAAGCAGTTCTGAGAGTTCTCTTTCATGTTTGCCTTTAGTGGCTCATCATGGATGTCTCTATGTCCTGATTCAACTTAAAATATTAACCTTGTCTGGTCATTTTGACTTTGGCGAAGAGCCAGAAGTCTCACAGTGCTAGTCCCAGTAAATAAAGTATTAAATAAAGTAGATAAGGACACAATGTGATGTTTTTAATTGATAAAAATTGCCTTAAATGTTTTAAATTTACTCAGAACATTGAAGCATTCATGACAGTGCAACTAAAGCCACTCACACACATAAAAGAGGCTTCCAGAACCGCTTTAAAAAGTGGCAAAAATGATGAGATGTGTTCAAAGCAAGGGGAAGTATTTTGAGGGGGATTAATGTAAACGTGTAATTTACTGAAATAAATTTTAAAAATTTAAATATTCACTATATATGTTGATTACCTCTCATACTTATATAATTGATATGTGGAATATAAGTATTACATATTATATGGTGTATATATCCCTAAACAAAATACTCTATGTAACATGGTGTTAATTTTATATGAATGGTTTAAACAATATTCTTTTGTGAATGGCTTTTGTTGCCCAACACTACATTTGAGTTATATTCATGTATGTGCAGGGGTCATTCATTTGTTTGATTTATATGTACAGCTATGTCATACTTTACTTATTGATTCAGCTATTTGAGATTTAGGTTGTTTTCAAGTGTTCAGCTACTATGGACATGCTGCCATATTGGTTTGAGCATGAACTTGTGTGTAAGAGCATCTCTAAAATTCTACTGGAAAAAGCATTTCAGATATCAGTGATATCATTTTACAGTATCATAATTTTATAAATTATCTTTGTTTTTTTATTGTGCCACCTTTTTTTACTATGACAAAACTAAAATGTGATTTCCAATGAATGACTACCTCTCTCTCCCTTCTTCTCTCAATCGTAACAGATAACTGCCAGGCACCAATGGAGAGATTCCTGGACCTCAAGGACTGCCTTCTAAGGGACAGTGACAGCCCAGCCTCTAAACAGGAAACCAAGGTCATCTGAGAGCCCATCACTGGCTAACTAGAGTTCTACAGGGCTAGGGCTACTTGCTCACTCTTTCAACCTGCTGTCCTTGAGCATCCTAAAGGCACCTACCTAAAACCAAGACCCTCCTCCAAGTCCTGAAAAGGCATTCAGAGTCAAAACTCCTTCCACTCACTGACATTCCATCTGTTTCCTAACCAAGTATACACTTCCCAAACTCTAGCCATACACTGGGAATCCTTTCTTTCATTCCATTTCTACCTTCCAAAATCTTGCCCATCTTTCAATCTTTTGGGCAAGTGGCTCCTTCAAATTCTCCCAGACATTCCTGATTGGAATTAACCGTTCTCTTCTTTTCATTTTGATTAGAATGTTAACAATAAAAGCATACATAGCAGTCTTCCTGGCAGTTTCTGTAATATGCCTCTACGTTCCTTATAATTCAATAGAATACCTGAGACCATGGGTCTTATCTCTTGAATTTTCACTGTCCTCACAATAGCTACTGTCTAGTTCAATTATATAATGGACAAGTTCAATTTTAGGAGAAACATACTAAATAATTCCCAATACTTATTCTTTTTTTTTTTTTTTTTTTTTTTGGTACTGGGGATCAAACTCAGGACCTTGGGCTGGCGAGGCAGGTGCCAGAAGCACTGAGCTAAATCCCCGGCCCTCAATACTTATTCTTAACACATGAGCAATCAGTCTGCATTTCCCAAACATATTCCTAACATGGAAATATGAATTACATTATCCATAAATTTAGAAATAGAGAAAGCAATCATTAAAAAAGGATCTCCTATAAAAGGAAACTGTATTTCAGAAAGAGCACCTTAGTGATAAAACAATAGAAACACAGTCTCAAAGACACACCTGCATCTCAACAAGTCAACTTATTTAAAAAAACTAAACAAAAAGAAATAAGACAAAACTCAAGAAAAGGTAGTCAGTCAGTTACCTGCATGAGCAGAAAGAGGTGAATGTGGTCTGGGCAATGCCGGGGACTGTCCATTGCCTATCAAGCTTTTCCGGTTGCTTGTTCGGCAACTGTGAAAAGGAAAGAAAACCAGTTTTAAAAAGAGACTATAGTATCAATGATATTCAAGTACATCCAAAGTAGGCATAGTCTAAGTTGAACAACCTACAGTATTTGCTCTTGTTATTGTCAATATTGTTGCAAATTATTATGTAGGCACTAATATTTGAGGGGTGGCTGTGTCTTGAATATTAGATACTATAATGCAATGGTGGCAAACCTATGGCACGTATGTTATTTTCCTTTAAGACAAGAGATGTTAATGTATGAGTTGCTTTTTCTAAACTAAAACCTCAGTATTCAGGTTAAATTGCAGTGTTGGCACTTTGCAATAAGTTGGTTTTGGCTTGCAGTTTGGGTACTCGTCTCTAAAAGGTTCACCATCACTGCTATAATATATTCATATAGAATAACACCATCAATATTCCTCAGCACCAGGGAAGCTATAATCAAATGCCTTCTTTCCTCTCATGTCTGCAAATTTGTGACATGCCATACATACAAGTAATAAATTAAGGATTCAAATCAGCAAACCACAGGTAGCATCTTTGTTGACATCAAATTTCTAATAGAAAATTACAAGCAATGAAGCGCATTGACATTAATCTTACAATGATGCACTAATTAAAAATCTAATTATTTAGACAAATTTCATATCTGTGCCTTTTGTCAATCGAACAGCCGATGTCTAAGAAAAATGTATTTTACCACTCACTCATTTTTCATCTTGTATACTGCATTCAAATTCCTTATTAAAATACATGTTTCAAAATCACAAAAACAGATTGCAGTGTATTAAAATAATAGGGATGGGCCTTTCTCACAAGCTTGCTAGCTACTGATTGTATCTTGAATACCCAGTAAAGAGAAATAAATTAATATCAGAAGTCAACTACTGTTTCCTGTTTCTACTAGTAGGAAGTTATAAAGTAGTTAATTTGAGTTCAGAGTAACTTTCACAAGCTTCAAAAAAATAAGGAAAATATAAAACCCACTGATGGTAAGTAGATATCTCTCACTTTCACTTGCTTTCCCTCCAATACAGATGGGCACTTTATTCTCTAGCATCAGTACAATTGTTAGAAGAAGGTGATAAAATCCAGCAAGTTTATCCCCTTTACTTCACCTTCCAGTATTAGGGCACTGTGACCCTGCCATCCTATATATGTTATGCCCTCAGCCATCTTAAGAATTTATCGCAATGTCTTTTAACCCTAAACAGACTTATGCAGGTGAAAAATGTATGTACACTTGATCCCTAAATTCAGTAAAGGACTTCCAAATTTCAGAGTCTATAAAATATTTGAAAGAGGGAATTTCTAAATATTCAAAAACTATATTGCAATCCTAAACTCAGTTCCTTTCAGCAATATTGACTTGGGAGTGAACGCCCTTTTAGTACTTGCTGCTTATTATCATTTGTCAACATTCCCATATTTATAATTTCTTAAGGTCAGGCAGCATCATTTTATTTTCCTTAAGGCAGCAATCAACATCCCCTAGCATTATCTGTGAGTTTAATAAAGCTCAGGTTTACTCAGCCTTAAAGAGGTTGTTGAATGAGAACAGACTCTTGATACTTAATTATGAAGGTGGACTGTGATATTACCAACTTCTCCATCAAAAACTGTATTTGACCTATTAAATTCATAATCATCAAATCAGAGCCTGTTTTTAAATGATACCATATAATGTATTTAATTTTAATTCAAGTTAATGTTTCCTTTCATCTCAGTAAAGGAATATTAAATATATTAACTTGCTGATGTTAATAAAAGAAATTATAAATGACAGATTTATATCCAGGAAATCTCAGTAAACTCATTTGGATAAGTTAACTAAAATTTGGTTTAATTATTACAAACAGCTACTTGTATTTTTATATTAGTGTTTGATCTATACAATATATAGGTTTTTCCAACATAGTGTTATATATAGATAAAATGAATAAGACATTTATATAAATACAAACAGCAATATAATTAATATCCACTGATGCTGGTGAAATATGCTTACTTAAAATTAGGAAATGTTTCTTAAAGAAAACCTAAGAAAAATGGAATTTTCCAAACTACCATATAGAATGATTAGTATACTACTACACCAAGCATAGTAGTCAACAATTTAGATTTAAAATGAAGAAAACCACAAACAAAAACTTTCACAATTTTATCAAAGTATATCAAAAAAAAGGTGAAAAAAAATGATTCCATAAAATTCTCAAGGAGAAGTATGTAAACAAAACCTGGAAGTAGGGTCTGAGGATGTAGCTCAATGGTAGAGTGCTCACCTAGCATGTGCAACGCCCTAGGTTCAATGTCCAGTAATACAAAATAAAACAAAAACAAGGGACCGGGGATTTAGCTCAGTGGTACCGCACCTGCTTTGCAAGCACAAAGGTTCTGAGTTTGATCCCCAGTATCAAAAAAAAAAAAACCCGAAATGAATTTTACTTGAACAATTGGAGACAGTTCACTAACTAATGCCATGAACATTCAAAGCATACTACAAAGGGCATTGAAATTGTAACAGACTTGGAACTTTATGGAATCAACAAACAGAAAGCTTTGAAACATGAAATACCCAACATGGCAAAACCAGTTTATAAAACACAGGTCAAGGCAGATTTCCATGAGTACACAAAACAAATCTTCATACCCAAGGAATAAGCTTCACAAATGAATTTGTCACTAACATTCTCAAGGATAAAGCAACATTTTACACTACCACATTTCATCCTGAAATATGTAGATCTAGACACATATTAATACTTTGTAAATCCTGGGGCCCTATGAGATGTTTTATGGGTAACTTTTCCAAGGTGAGAGAGAGGATGGCCATCCTATCTCAATACCACCTGCTTCCAGTACCTCTGAGAGCCATCTAATCTTATCACTCTTAGTGGCTCCTTCCCAATAAATGAATGAAATTTGCACTAAACCCCATAGGAAGAAAGTTTCAAGTCAGCAGAACCTATGAGTACTTGCTACATATGCTACCACAGTAGCTGGTACTGTCTACCTTAGGAACAACACCACTGGTGTAACATGCTGTTCTGGCCTCTTTCATCATTATTTATTTGTCCAGGAATCCCATACTTTTCTGTCCATGACAGGAGAAGCTTATGGTATCCAAGTGTGAAGATGGCTCCCTAGGTGTTCATGACCATACCTACTCATTCAATCCACACAGTGATAAAACCACTTAGGCAAAATAAAGCTTCCTTTCCTTCACCAGGCTAAGTCAATTCTGGCTTGTTTTTCTCAGGCAGAATCACCAAGAGAAAAACAGAGGATGTCCTACTAGGCAACACCACCACCACTTCTATAGCAGAAATCTCTCATCATTCATCCTCATCCAGCACTTGACCTTGTAGAACATTCCAGCTTTCATTTTTAGGAACACAAGTATATGACTACAAAAATAAAACTGAAGAACAGTTATAAACTTGAGTTTTAGCTATTCTACCCTCAAAGGCATACTTTCACCCTCACTCTTCAAGAAGACATGGAACCCTTTTGCCCTGCCTAGACTTCAGTCTGAAAGTCATACCAATATCCACTTCCCAAGAAGTCCCTCTGCCTCTCAGCTCTCCAGCTGAAGCAACATGGTAACACCTACTTTTCCTGTGGGTAACATGCTCAGTTTGTTCTCTAAATCTGGAGGGTGACTGTCATAGTTATGTTAACACAGTGGACATAGAAAGATTCTTTGCTTGCAAAATCAGAACTTGGCCTGAGAAGCCAGCCACATACAACTTGAGACAAAGGCAAAGTTACACAATGGATTAGGACAGGGGCTGATAATGACAAGTAATCATTTCTCATTACCTCATTTGTTTGGTTCCACCCAGGGACAATTATGAGGCACCAAAAGGAGGCTCTTGCATACATAAGGCACAAAAAGGGCACCCTGCCCACTGCGGCCTGGGGATTTGGGAAGAACAGCAGGGTAGAAAGATGACGACAGTACTGTTGTATGAGCAGTACTGTTGCATGGCCCTTGATGAGCGCTGCTTGTAAGGGCAGCCACTCAATGGCGACACTTGCTGCAATGTTTTGAAGCCACTACAAGGAAGTGCTGTGTTTGTCTGCATGGTTCTTGCTGTAGCAGGTGGAATAAAGATTGAACACCCCGCTCTGGAAGTTCATTCTCACCATCACCAAAGCAGTTCCATAAGAAGCTTCTCTGTCTTAATCACTGATAACAGTGCCTTCCATTTGCTTAAATGATAAAGAGATGGACCACAAGTTTCATCATCTAAGTCAGCCCTGACTCAGTTGGAGAACAAAGGAGAATACAGGGTCCTAAGCTGACCATATTCAGGGAGGGTGGGGTTGTATTTTTGGCCCGAAGGACCCATATTCCATTTCTGCCTGAAATGTCTTTAAGCTCAAGACTCCATAAAAAGGCTTGGGGGAGGCTCTGCAAACATTTGACACCTGGATTTGTCACATATCACCTGGCAGCAAACTCGTTAACCATGATGCCCTACCAGGTGTCTACCATGAGGCCCAGTAGGCTGTGACCTTTTGCAATTGTTCTGAGCAGCTTTTAATTTTAAATTAACATTTATCTTGAGACATGAATTCTGAGAATGTCTGATCAGAGCAAGCCAAGTGAGAGGAGGAAACACCAACAGGCAGTCATTGTGACGTTCACAGCTGACTCCAAGGTCAACTCTCAAGTACTGTGTTTGAGGAGTCACCACTGAGGGGCGGTAACAACAGTGGATGGAGCAGGAAGAGCCCCTGCAATTCTCAGAAGCTGGGTTATAATTTATTACTTCATCTCGATGGAAATTTTGATAAATGTGCACAGGAGACCAATTATAGACCCACACTTTACCATAAGCGAACATCTGCTAACTATTTCCAAATACCACAACTGAATCTGAACATTTCAATATGCTTTGAGAGTAAGGCTGAAGGAAGCCGCACCTGAACAGAAGGCAGAAATCATCAAGTGATCTGCTGAATACATGTTATAAACTAGGAAGGCTTCCGTTTCCATCTTTCCAGTGAAGGGTTTGGACCCCTTCAATGAGGGAAATAGAAACTGTTTGTTTTTTTAAAATTTTTGGTCCATGAAATTTTTTTAAAGATTAAAAAAAAATCTAGTAATTTGTACTCACTCTGGTATGAAGAACATTTGTCTCATTTGTTTTGAATCTTTAAAAACAGAGATTTTAAGCAAGAAGGAAACTCAGTGACATTAAAATGAGTAACGTTTTCCACTCCCCAAATAGACAAGTTCTAAAAGAACTGTGGTTTATAGCCTTCCCATTTATTCTTGTACTGTAGCATACCTATATGTATAACAAACAGAGTATGTGTGTGGTTTTACATTTTTTACAAGTGGTATCATATATCAGGACAAATAGACAATGATTTGGAATTGTGCAGAAGAAATTAATGGGTTTCCCTGCAAAGCCCTACATGTTTCAGTGTCTTTCCACTGACCAAGCTATTGTAAAGCTCTGTCGGGGTTCAGGTTAAGTTGCAGAAAACTGATTGTAGAAACACAAATGATCCTTGTGCAGAATAATGTAAAAGAATTTTGTCTGGTGGAGGAGCAACTGATATCGCCACCATTGGGAGATGACCTATAAACATTTACTAACCCTAGTAACTCCCCCCGCAAAGAAAAAAAACCCATTTACTATCACTGTTCTATAAGATTTTAGCTAGTTTTGCCTCTATGAACAATTCATTTCATAATTCCTGATCGCATGTATATGTCTTTTTAAAAAATCTCCTTTGAATCTGTTTTACTATATTACCGCTGCTTTAGCACACTATACATTAGAGACATTCTATAACTTACTTTTTTTCTACTCACATTATATTTTTGAGATTTAACCATGGCAACATAAATATGGGTCTAATTCATTTCTTCTTCAGATCACTTATTTGCAGCAGACTTTAGAATTCTTAAATGCATTAAAATTACATGTTATGGACATTTCTTTTTCCTCTCTATAACATTGAATATCTAGAATTCTATGCATTTGTAAATACAATCCAAAAGATATGAAAAATGCCTTTAATAAGCTGTATTTAAAAGAGAAATTAGGGCCAGGAATTTAGCTCAGTGGTTCTGCCGCCTGCCCTGAGAACGCAAGGACCCGAGCTCAATCCCTGGTACCAAAAAATAAAAATAAAAAAAAAAAAAAAAAAGAGAAATTATATCATGCAACACAAAGAAAATCTCCCTTAAAATCTTCTTTGAACACATTTCCCCTAAATATTGCTTAATGCTGCCTCCCTAAATCTCTTTCTCTGCTTTCATTCTATTGTCTTTCTCAGAAATCATTGTGTTTTCCAAGTAAATCAAACAGTGCTTTCTCTGAGCATCTTAAAGTCTGTATCTTCACCACTTTTCCTGAACAGCAGAAGGCCATATCTACTAGCTTGCCAGATAAACACTATTTCTTTCTTTTTTTGTTGTTTTTTGTTTTCTTGGTGCTGGGGATCAAACTCAGGACCTTGCACTTGTGGAGCAGGCAAGGTAGCACTATTTCTTCTTAAAGACAACAGAGAAGAAAACTTGACTATTTCTTCTACTGTCACATATGCATTGTTTGCTACTTATTTGAAGTCACAGTACTTCCCTATCATCATGAAATCATGGCTCCTCCAGGCACTCATTAATTCATTCAACAAATTACTTTTTGAGTCTCTAAGATATGGGAGGCACTATTCTGAATAAACAGAATGTCTGGCTTCATTCTGAGGGGAGAAGCAGATAATAAACAGTTAATTAATACAATTTATAGTATGTGAGATGATAGGGGAGGACAGGGAACGTAGAAGAAAGGATAGGGGAGGTAGGTGTGGGAAGACATGATTTTAAAGAGGGCTTTAGGACAGGCCTCACTGGCAAGGCAGTATTTGGTAAGGCCAAGAAGTAAGGAAATGAACGCAACACAAGCAAAGGCCCTGAACCATGAGGGCCCCAGGAGGAGCCAGCAGACCACTGGGGAGGAGTAGAGTGGGGAGGAGTAGAGTGGGGAGGAGATGTTCCAGAGAGCTGTATCCAAGAGAAATGATGGAGTCGGATCTGTGGCACACTGCAGGCCATAGGAGGGAGTCTTGTTTTTAGCTTGACAGAAAATGGAAGCTGTTGGGTTTGTTTTTTTTTAACACAATCTGATTTTTGTTTGAAGAGAATTATTCTGCCTGATAAATTGAAATAGCCAAGGAAGCAGCAGGAATACCACCCGTTAGGAAATGAAGTTGACACGCATCCCAAATGCACTCTCATCTTCTGTGAGGCTGCTTTCAACTATTGTATTTTATTTTAAACATCTGAACAAAAATGGGCCCAAAATTAAGTGCCAATGTCATATGTTGGTCAATGTCCAGTGCCTCCAAAACACCAGAGAAATAGCAAGTGCTGTTACTGTGATGAGTATCAAGCCCCAGTACTTTCAGCCTTTGTATACTGTATTTGCATCAATATAATGACCCAGTTCCTGGTAATCAGGAGGACATAATGATTAATACAATTGGCTTGATTCTTGAACTACTTTTCCATTAGTGGAAAAACTCTTTTTAAAGGCATTAATTATAGTAGGAATAAATGGTTGTTCTTACTGTTTTTGCCAATGGTCAAAAAATGAACCCTAATTACAATAGGTAGAGGAAAATACAGGTCTTCAAGCTTTCAAAAGTTCTGAGCAAAATCAATAGGCAAATATATATCCTTGTACAATGGCTCTTGGAAATACTAATACATTAAGATAAGCCCATAGAGAGGTCTGACCCCATTTCTTCATAATGAAAATGACAGCTGAACATACAGATATTAGGAAGAGATTATCCAATGTAATGGATATTTACAGTGTGTTTCTGTTTCTTTCTTTCTCTCTTTCTTTCGGTACCAGGGATCAAACTTGGGACCTTGCCCTTGCAAGGCAGGTGATGGAACCACTGAGCTAAATCCCCGGCCCCGACCGTGTGTTTCTTAGGTACAAAGTACTATGGGAGACAAGAAAAAGAAGAGATTCTCAAAGTGTGTAAATATAAGAGAAAACTGACTCACAGATAACTATATTCTCAGGCAGAATCTGGATGAGAAGTCCAAACAAAAATGTGTGTGAGATAAATTCCCAACCGGCTTTTAAACATATTTTTCATAAATAGCAAACACTTCATTTTTTATAGCACATAGTGCGTACTGCTAATTACCCAGCAGTCTCATGGGATATCCTTAAATAATCGCCTCATCTTTGGGGCTGGCCCAATGAAAATACATTTGTTAGAATGTATTTCTTCTCTCGTGCTCTGCCCACAGCAACTAGCCGGCACATGGTGAGGACCTTGGCGCCATGGAACCCCACCGCTCCGTCCCCGTGCTCTGCCCACAGCAACCAGCTTAGCGGCCTGGGTGCCTGCAGGCCCTCCCTCCCCCCGCCGGCCTCCTGGCTATGCTGCTACCTGGTTCCACACTACAGAGGCACAGGGGGTCATAAAAGCCATTGTCCTGAGCTTCAGAAGATAGAGCAGAAGTGAACAACAGAAAGAGGGCCTCTCTGAGACTCGATGAAAACTGAAGCTCACTGGAAAAGTGAAGAGAATTTCGGCACAACAGACCACCGTACTTGGTAAGTTGGAATGATCATCACCTCCTATCGGAACCTGGACTATGTTCAGGGGAAGGGCAGCTGGAACCTGCAGTAGAACCTTGCAGAGTTCAACCCTGGAGGTGGACAGGGAGCTCAACTTGGGACTTGCAGCCAGAAGTCTGCCTGAATCTCACGGGTCTGCTCCTGGCTTGCTCAGACTCATTGACCTATATCTGCACACGGCTGTGCACGTTGTTGATTATGACAGCAGAGAGATACCCTGAAGGAGGCCCTTCATTTTTATTTTTTATTTGTTATTTGCAAAAAATTTTTTTCTCTTATTTTTAATTTTTATTTTTTTCTACTCTTTTCAAATTTTTATTTTTCTCTTTTTTTTCTTTTGTCCACCCCCTCCTCTTTCATTCTCTCTCTGTCCCATATTGTGCTTCATCTCCCTTTTTGTTCCTGTTCTGGACCTAATTCGGACTTCTTCTTTATTTTTCTTTTCTTCTCTTTTTCCTTCTCTTGATTGTCATTAGTTTTAAATGAAAGTAAATAAAGTTTCTAGCCTCCCTATTGCTGTTAGGTTGTTCTGTTCTCATCTTTGTTCTTTCATTCTGTCTTTTCCTCTTGTCTTCAACAGCTTCTTAGTGTTTGTGTGATCTTCCTGTGTGCTCTGGCCTCACTGCTAACCTGGCCCTATCCTTCTACCTGCCTATCCCTCCCTCCCCAACCCCCTCTAACTCCCCATCCTGAAGGGTAAAGTTGCTATATCGAAGAATTTATTCACTATAAACATATGTTGGGCTGGTCCTCGATTTTGATTTAATTCACACAGTTAAAGGTGATAGATTAATAACTACCACAAATTGTCATTTTCCAAGCTATGCTTGATCATATGGTGTTGCTGATTGTATCATTTGGGCTAAGATGTTGTGATTGCCTTCCTTGTATAAGGAAAACGAGATAGCCTCACAGGCATTAGAGAATCAAAACTTAAAGACCAGCTATATCTGGAAGACACCTCTGAAAAGCAATCATTCCACAAGGGTTCTGAATACAAGCAACAAAGATACTTACAATAAGCAATTTCAAAGTATCAACCCAGGAATTAAACCAAGGACAGTACCAAAAAAAAAAAAATAAGAAGACATTTAAGCAAGGCACAAACTCAGACTTTCACCCCACCAAAGGCAAACTCTGGGGGAAACGAGGTAGAAAAATATGATAATCAACCACCAGGACACCCTGAACTAACAGCACAGGGAGTAACAAAACAGATGAATGAGACTCTACAAAAATTCAAAACAGAAATAATTTCCCAGATAACTACAGAGATGGTGAGCAGAGTGAAAGACATGATTAGAGGCTCTAGAATGGAAACAGATAAAAAATTAGATGAGCTCACAACCATACTGGAAGCGATGAATGTCCGGCATAAGAAAGAAATGTAAACCATGATTGCCCAACATAAAAAAGAAATGAAATCCATGAAACAGATTCAAACAGATATCCAGGAGCTTAAAAACTCCACTGAAATTATTAATAGCAGATTAAGGGAATGTGAAGATAGAATATCAGATATAGAAGACAGGATTACAGTTAGTGACCACGAAAACAGAGATTTCTCAAAAATAGTAAGGGACCACGAGAAATCAATCCAGCAGCTCCTAGATGATGTAAAGAATAACAACATAAGACTGATAGGAGTCCAAAAAAACACAGGAGAAAGTACAACTGACATATAAAAAATCTCTTCACAGAAGAAATAGTGGAAAACTTCCCAGACAGAGGTAGAGAATTGGACATACAGATAAGTGAGGCATATAGAACTCCAGCCAGCCATGATCAAAAAACATCTACATGTAGACATCTATGCATATCCATCTCAATAGTCAAGATCCCTGAAACCCAACAGAAGAACAAAATCCTACAAGCAGTTATAGAAATGAAACAAATCAGCCACAAAGGAAAGCCCATCAGAATCACAGCAGACTTCTCAACACAAACCCTCAAGTCAAGGAGAGCCTGGAGTCAAACATTTCAAGCCCTAAAAGAAAATAACTTCCAACCTAGGCTGTTTTATCCTGAAAAATTTATCTTTCAAAATCAATGGGGAAATTAGATACTTCCACGACAAAGAACACCTGAGAAATTTCATGAACACCAAACCAGCACTGCAAAGGATTCTAAACAATATCCTAGAAAAAGACAATGACGGTCACAACTCCATGAGGCCCAACAGAGGGAAGCCTCTAGGCAAGGCAAGAAACTAAAGGGAAAGGGGGAAAAATAAAAAATAGAAGAGCCAACAAGAGTAAAACATCATGACAAGAATGAGTCAGTATCTATCAATTATAACCATCAATGTTAATGGGCTCAATTCAACAATCAAAAGAAGTAGACTGACAGAATGGATTAAGAAGCAAAATCCAACAGTATGATGTATACAACAAAAACACCTAACTCAAAAAGCAATTCATAGACTGAAAGTAAAAGGATGGAAAACAGTTCTCCACATGACAGGAACCCAGAAAAAAGCAGGGGTAGCAATCTCATTTGCCGACAGAGTAGATTTCAAACCAAAATTAATTAAGAGAGACAAAGATGGTCACTACATCCTTGTGAAGGGAAGAATTAAAGAGGAAGAGATGACAATCCTAAATATATATGCACCAAATACGAATGACCCCAGCTATACAAAACAAATATTAATGGGCATGAAAAACCAAATAAGCACTAATTTGTAATGGGGGACTTCAATACCCCACTATCATAAATAGACAGATCATCTAGAAAAAAATTAACAATGAAATTCTAGAACTGAACCAAGCTACTGAACAAATGGACTTAATAGATGTTTACAGTGTTCCACCCCACAAAATCAGAATACACATTCTTTTCGGCTGCACATGGGTCATTCTCCAAAATAGACCACACGCTAGCTCATAGGACATGTTTAAGTAAATGTAAAAGAACTGAAGTTACGCCCTGTATATTATCAGACCATAGTGCAATAAAATTGGAGATCAATAGCATAAGAAACCGCAAACCCCCCAAACACATGGAAATAGAATAACACCCTCCTGAACAACCAATGGGTCATGGAAGAAATTAGACAGTTTCTACAAGAAAATGATAATGCAAGTACAACATACAGAAATCTATGGGAAACAATGAAAGCAGTTCTATGAGGGAAATTCATAGAAGTAAATGCTCATATTAGGAAAACAGAGAGAGCTCAAATAAACAACCAATTGCTGAACCTCAAGCTCCTACAAAATGAACAGCATAACAAATGCAAAGCTCATACAAGAGAGGAAATTATAAAGATGAGAGGAGAAATCAATGCAGTGGAAGCTAAGAGAACGATACAAAAAAAATCAATGAAATCAAAGAGTTGGTTTTTTGAAAGAATAAATAATATTGATAAACCTTTAGTCAACCTTATCAAAAAAAGGAAAGAAAAGGCTCAAATCCATGTGATTAAGAATGAAAAAGCTGAAGTCACAACAGATCCAGCAGCAATCTAGAGGATCATCAATACCTGATTCAAGAACATGTACTCTAATAAAATGGAAAACAAAGAAGAAATGGACAGATTTCTAGATACATACAAATTGCCAAAGTTAAATGAAGAAGATATAGAAATTCTAAACACCCCAATTACAATGAGTGAAATTGA